>QGOB01000596.1:18327-281894 GCA_003313055.1 Termitomyces sp. MG145 | reverse complement strand
GAGTTTGCCGACGTCTTCTCCAAAGGTAGCGCAAAGGAACTTCCCCCCACCAATCATACGACCATACAATTGACCTTGAGGATGGTACCTCCCCCCCATTTGGCAAGGTCTACAACATGTCCAAAGTGGAGCTCCGTGCCCTCAAGGACTACCTCGATGAGATACTTAGTAAGGGATTCATCTGATCCTTGAACTCCGCTGCCAGAGCACCTGTACTATTTGCAAAAAAGGACGGTTCCCTCCGGCTCTGCATCGACTACTGGGGACTCAACAAAGTCACCAAAAAGAACCGGTACCCCCTCCCCCTCATCGGCGACCTCGTCGACCATCTCTGCAGTGCCAAAATCTACACCAAAATAGACCTCCAGTCGGGTTACAACAATGTGTGCATAGCTCCAGGACATGAGTGGAAGACTGCCTTCTGCACCCACTATGGACTCTTCAAATACCTCGTCATGCCTTTTGGAATGAGTGACTAAGCTATGTGAGATAAACAATATGTAAGGAGAAAATATAGTCTGATTATGGTGCAGACATCTTGTCGCTACCACATTGTGACAGTGGCCAAATCTGCTAGAAGCAGCTCAAAAAATTTTTTTGCTGGAATTTCCTCATATTTAGGGGAGCTTGGGCTGAAATCATTCTGAGCAGGCACTGGCATAGAAAATTAGCTATTTCAGTGCTAATTTGCCTTTTATGTACATGATATTCAGTATTCCAACAACAGAATTTGAAACTGGGTTAGTAATGCCCCAAAAATTGAAAATAAATCAGTGAATTATCTAAAAGGGCTCATAAAAACTTTCTGGCATCTATGTTAGCTATGGGAGTCAAGCAGTATCTCAAGAAAGCTGCAGAAAGAGCTCAACAGGCTTGACAGGTCAAAGAGGAGGAACAACTGCCCACTCCCTTGGCAACAACAACCACTCCATCCACCAAAGATAGTAACACTCCATCAGAAGACCAAGGCATACTCATCATCAAAATCCACGACTTTGACAGCAACTTCAATGTCAAATATCTTGGGAATGTCAATACAGTAATGAGCTCAGATAAAGAGCGCCTCACAACAGAATGTGAGGATGGACCCAGTTCAGGTCCTGGCTTTGAGTCCATGTCTGAACTTGAGGAGGATGATTTGGAGTTTTTCAATATCAGAGATGAAACAAAGACATTATACTCTCAGATGTCACTCACCAAATCAGCTCAAGAGTGGAGAAAGATCAAAGCAAATTGATTGCTTGGATATAATGGGCATTCCACATGCACCAGGCACTGCAATGAGCAGAAGGCACAGGTGCAAGCCAAACACCGAGAAGAAGCTAAGGCTTTGTGAGTACAGTTTCAATTGGTTCTATAATAAAAATTGGACTCACCAAACTCAATAGATGCATAAAAGAAGTCACCTTCATGCAGAACTTCTTCACAAAGAAACCCACCACCCCATCATCAACAGACAGATGTCATACTGGATCCCAAATGAGGAGTGAAGACAGATCATTGGAAGGGCATTGAGAGCATGACAATTGGGGTGTATTTGCTGATATGGGTGACATACAACTCAGATGAGGAATCATTGAGTAGTGGAGTTCCTGCTGTACTGGTCATGAAAAGAACCTGTCATGCAGTACCGGTTCAAAAGGCCCATGAGGCAAAAGCCCAGAAATGACTCCAACAGTATTCAGAGGCACTTGATGACATGAAGAAGACAATCAAGTCAAAGAAGACCAAGTTTGCAGGTGGTCCAGAGGGTTTGCAAGCTCAGCAAGCTTGCACAGTCAACAGTTATCTTCATATGATTGTTAAAGGCAATCAGAATGAGAAACACATCAGAGAGGGTGGCCGAGAGTCATGAATTTGCTCCAAAGTGGGGTGGAAGAAATCTATAGTCTTGGGCAAAGGTGTGGGTGAAAGAGAGAGAGCTGCCAAAATCAAGGGAAGGGAACTCACAATAAAGTTTTTTCTCTCCTCAAAAACCTCACTATCTGTGCTGAGCTGTATGCATTTGTTTGATCCTATCACTGGTCCATGACCCCTGCCAAACTACAGGCCTTCTTCCAAGGGACACTATTTCCTCAAGTGGCTGACCAATATCTTCGCCACATTGTCAGTACTGAGATGCTGCTGGGTCTCAAGAAATATTTGGAAGTGGAGTTGTTCCCATGGATCTGGATGAAGGTGTCAAAGGGAATTTCATTGACCATAGCACATCAATGGTTGAAAGAGGAGGGATTCCAATACATTGCATATAACAAAGAGTTGTATTTTGATAGCCATGACTATTCTGATGTTGTGGAATACTGTCAGAATGTTTTTCTTCCCACAATGAAGAAGTACATGCCACAATTGGTTTGCTATGAAGTGAGCAATGTTTCCTAGCAGGTGCCATTGAGCACAACAGAGCAGCCACTTGTATTGGTGGCCCAGGATGAGATGACAGCACAGGCTTATGATATGGCATCAAAGAGCTAGGTGATGAATGGCCAACATGTGCTTTGAAAGAAGGGACCAGGACACAGTCTGCATTAGAGCAATGTTATCTGCTCGGCTGTCAGATGGCTCAAGGATGCAAGTCAGACTCTTGAATATGGAAAGAGTTATGACAGATACTAGACAGGAGAGCTCTTTGTAAAACAGGTATGCTCATGTTATCAATATCTGCAGCATTCCTGATGCTCACAAATGTAATTACAGCTCACAGAGAGAATCATCCCTGCATTCAAAGCTGCACACACTGCAGGATACTAGGCTCTTATCATGGTCAACAATTCACAGGGTCATTCAGCATATGCAGAAGATGCCTTTGTCGCTTTGCAGATGAATGTCAAGCCTAGCAGGCAGCAGGCATGATGGCTAGTGGATGAAAGATGGCAAGAAAATCTTGCAGTCAATGATATATCCTTCCAACTACTCAAAATTCCCTGATCAGGCAAAGGGTATGAGGGCAGTTCTGGAGGAACAAGGCATGGATACCATGGGGATGCATGGGAAATGCAAGAAATGTGAGCCTGGAATAAAAGACTGCTGCCTCCAACAAATCATCAAAAACCAACCTGACTTCAAGGCTCAGAAATCACTTGTGCAAGAAGTGATTGAGAAAGCAGGACACCTCTGCATTCTGCTACCGAAATTCCACTGTGAGCTCAATTTCATTGCATTTTTTTGGGGCACAGTCAAGAGATACCTCTGCAAATGCTGCGATATGATGTTTGATACTCTCAAGACAAACATGCCTCTTGCAATAAAATCAGTCCCACTTGACACCATTTGGAAATGGGAACATCAAATGCATAGGTGGATGGAAGCTTACAGAGAGAATTTGAGGACTCAGGAGGCTCAAATGAAGGTTAAGGCATTTAATTCTACTAAGTACAAGTCTCATCATCATATTCCTGAGGCTGTTGCAGCTGCTATTGATGCTTAATAGGGGTTATTTCCTTTTTAGATAGCTTAGTAATATCCTAATATGGCAGGTGGCCAAATCCATCCAACAGAAAAAATGAAACTCAGTCAGTTTTTATGGAATTGACAATTGCTTTTGCCATTTGTTTCTTATCTATACTATCAACATTTTTGCTAGAGGAATAGTTAAACAAAGCATTTCTATGTAGTCCATAATTTTTGTCACAATGTGGTGGTGACAAGATGTTCTGCACCATACTACAAAGTGATGACTAATATCCATGGGAGAGTGCAGAAGCTTGGTGGCCAGTTGGTCTGTGATGCTAAAGATGATGTTATACATACAACTAAGACTGGATAGGGTTGGTAGTCTGATTGACATTGAATGTCCCCTTACATCACCCCCTCTCAAGGTTTGTTGCCACAATGAACAGCATTACTTATCTCCAAAAAGGTCTTGACTGGCAGGCAGATTTCATAGGCCTACTATGCATAGTAGCCAATGGCCTCCCAAGCATGATGCCCAAAGATGTACTGAATTATTGGAGTTGAAGTACTAGGCTCTGGTAGAGAGGGTCATAGAGGAAGTCATGTCCATTGCCAAAGCTGGTGTGGCCCCAGTGTGAATGATTGAAGAGCCCAGAGGGAGAGATAAGACTGCACAATAACAATAAAATCAAAATAGCTAATGATGCTGACTGATCTGACCTTATCTAATCTAATTGGCCTCCATCTAATCAGATTGCAGAATAGATAATCAAACAAATCAGGTGATATGGACCCACAACTGCTATCACAATTCCCTTAATGCAGTTGTTAAGGCAATTGTTGGTAACAGTTGTTATTAAGGGAATGGTGATAGTGGTCACATGATCAGATATTTTGTGATCTGATTAGATGGAGGCCAATTAGATCAGATAAGGTTGAGTCAGTCAGTATCTGTTAGTTATCTTGATTTTATTGTTATTGGGCAGCCAGTGCTAACTGGGTCATATCACTGCATGCTAGCTCCTACTGGAGCTAATGTCCAAGCTTTTTACATGAGAGCATTTGCTCTTGTTGCTGCCTGCCCACAGCTCTATGCAGAGGCTGTGGAGGACTACAACCATAAGAGCTCAATTACCTTTCAGGCCATCAATAACTACACATTTCCATTGTACAGGGTCTATGTGGAGCCTGCTCAAGCTCAGAATTTAGGTAAAACAGAGGTACTGCAGCACTTACAGATTTCACCCTTCCATCTAAGTTCCAATGAAACTTGTCAGGTTCTAACATCTCATCAGATGTCGCATTCCTGTAACATTTGCTATTTACTGTAGGCTGACTATACTCAGTCTGCCTAATCAAGTCCACCATGACTTGATTTCACTTGGTGAGCATCCTTGGATCTACAACCCAGTTCCACTCTGACTTTGGTATGGGTTTATCTCATACTTGCTGTTTAGACGTCTTTTGCTGCAGTATCATCTTGACTTGTAGAGCTTGCAATGCTTCCACATCCTGCTCTTGTGGCACTTTCATGTCCTACTTCCTCCCCCCCCTTAAAGAGTATTCCTATACTCTTCTTCTGTCATTAACAGCACTGGGCTGTTGACAGGCAGGCTAGATACAGCCTGCACTGCATTGGAGTCTTCTGTGTCCTCCACTCTAGCTGCAGCACAAGGCCTCATGAGTCATGGAAGCCTCTCATTACAATGCTTTTCCATTGTACAGAAACATTGCAGCCACCCATTGGTATTGTCCAATGTCAGCTTCTGCACTGGAGTGGCAATTCCATCAATGATTACCTGATCATGCTCAAAGTCTAATAGGACTTTATTATTCCTCATGAAGGGCATATCAATAATCATATCATATTGGTCAAAATTCATGACATCCATATATACGTCTCTATATTCTCCTGGAATGTGTATGGTCACTTTTGTACCATAATTCACAAACAGAACAACTACCTATCATTCCTAGTTGCAAGGTAATAGGAGTAGCCAATGGCACTACTTGTATTCCTGATACATGGGCAAAGAATGGTGTGAGCCCTAATGTAGTGTTCCCAGAGTCCCATAATGTTCATGCCTCATGCCCATTAACCCTCACCCAGGTTACCAGGCATTCCTTTTTGGTGACCAAATACTTATACTTTGGTTGCTCAATGGCAGATTTGTCTGCCAACACCTTTACCTTGTGCATATGCACATGATGAAGAGGATCAGTACCATGATTCTCACTACTATCAAAGTTAGTAAGGGCAAATAATCCCTCACCTTCACTATCACTATTATGAGTATAATACTCATTATTGTACATTTCAAAGTCAACATACTCTTCATCTTGGAGAGACTCTGGAGTCTCTTTTTCATTTGTAGGATCAGAGCTCACTGCAAGATGTTCTTCAATCTCCTGCTGCTTGCCATCAACCAAAGGTGCAGCTATATATGCTGCTTGCAGATGGACCTGAGAAGCTTCTTTACAAGGCTCCATTCACATGCATAGTGTTCTTGCTTGCCACAGTTAAAGCATACAGAGTTAGTCATGCTATTTTTGGGAGGTTAATCTGCAATGCCAGTCACCCCTTTGCCCAATATTCCTCCCTTTGCAGGAGTGGGCCTTGATTCAGTATGGTGGCATGGAGTACTACATTGTACTCTGGCTGCAGCAGGAACAGTGGCTCATAGCTTGGGGTGTGCCACTACACCTTGTGCCACTTCCTTCCATACTACATCATTGGCATGCTTGTGGGCTACAAGTCCACTGCACAATGAGCAATTTTTGTTGCACTCTAGATAGTGTGCCACTGTTTTCACACTGCTCTTGTAGGCCCTAGCCTCAGCCATGAACTCCTTGACAGTGTTCACTTCCAGCACTAAGTCCTCATCCATGATAAGAGCTAGCAGCATCTCATGGAGGATTCCCTTTAAGAACTGCTTCCAGATCATGAACTCATTGGGAAAGACAGCTATATTCTGGGCCTCATCCAGCAGGGCATCGTAGAAGCCCTGCACTCCTTCCTCACCATATACAGTGTCTTGCAGAATGTATCCCTTGCATCCTGCATAGTGGAAGACTGTATGAATTGATTGTACAATCTGAGGACCACATTCTTGAATGTCCAGTACTCTTGATTTCTATTGACATGTAATACATGTCGCAGATACCACTTGAGTGCTGAGTCACCCAAGTGCTCCATTAGAGAGAGCACTTTCTCCTGCTCTCTCTCTTCTCCACCTAATTGAGCCAGTTTACACATATGCTCATTAGCCAATTCTCAAGTTTACCAAACTTGGCGGAACTGGAATAAGGCTTTACAGACTTGAATGCTTCAGTCCATTTAGGTTTGACTTCCTTTGGGATGGTCAATTGAACAGCTAACAGCTGTTCCATAATTGCCCACAGACAATCATGCATTGTCTGCCAATGGAATTCTTGGGCTTCCTCCACTCTCAGAGTAGCTAGCTGTTGACAGTGCTAGGGAGGCATGCTATACCTCCTGGGTGTTCTGCTGTCTAATACCCTCAGGCATTGAGAAACCCCCACTGGTAACTTAGCAGCAGTATCCTTGCACATGTGTCCATGCTCCATTTGCTGAGGTGGCACCAATGGACCTGATGGAGTCACAAGCTCAGGAAGACTTTGTCTCCTCTTGTTCACTCCAATACCATGAGGAACACTTACTTCCTCCTGTTTCACATCTGCTCCAGTGCATGTATGCACTGCAGCTTGTGACCATGTATCATATGCAGTGTTTCCTTGAAACACTATCCCTTGATATTCAATGAAGGACTGTCCATAGTCCTTCAAATCCCCATTGCAGAACTGCTGTAGGATGATATGATCATCCCATGTCATTTCTTGTCACTGAGGACCAATGCCATGATTTGGTTGGCACATTGGATCCATTGTAAAAGTGGATCCCTCTTCAGTGAGTGAGGCATTATTAGGAGCTATTGCTTCTAATGTGACATTCCACTGACACTTGACTGCAGCCTGTCTTGCTGCAAATTCTTGTGGGGTTTCTTCAGGCTGCTGTGGAGCCTATAAAATAGTGAATGCTTTGTTCACTGAAGACAACATCATAGGGTCAACATCCTGTGGGCTTGGAGATAGCCATGCTGAGGATCTTTGTGATCCTCAACTCTGCTTGCACTAGAGGTACTCTTGAACCTCCAACTCCAAGAAGTCCATATAGACTTCTATGCTAGAGCTTTTGAAATAATATTATCTCCCATGCTCTGTTGAATAGCAATATGTTTTGCTACTCTCACTAGCAGTCTCTGCCTGGTGGAGGCCATTGGAACCTCCCATAGTGTCTCCAGAACACCATGATCCTCCATTTGAGGATCTTGTTGGAGTCACTCTCACAATCATTGCCAGACAATTCAGATGCATCCTCTGGGATTGTCTCAATATGTGCTGAGAACCCCGGTCTCCACTGTCTAGCTGCTGCTGTACCAGGACCAGCCTCTGAGCTTGTACTGAGCTCCAGCTGATCTAAGTCCTGGCTTGAGCTGGATAGGCCCTTGCCTACTTCACTTCTACAACCAGTTCTATGACCACCAACTGGTGGTCTCACTGGAATTGTAGTAAACAACCTCTCTGACATCACAGCTTCTGCCGGACCCATGTACATGGATGATGTGGCATCTGCTGTTACTTCTCTGGGAGTATTCCCTACTGGAGCACCAGGTAATGCTCCATATGCCAAGTGCCTGACATCTTTCCTGACTGCTGCATCCTCCTTGGACATTTCCTGTCCCAGTGTGTCTTTTTATAATGCTGTCTAACAATGTTATGATACTATCAGTGATGATGAGAACTTTTTGGCAAAAGTTCAGTCATTTGCTAAAGGCAATAGTCAACGCAGGTTGACTTAGAAAAATGTAATGTGTCACATTACAGAACCTTACTTGCACAGTCCATAAGTCAGAACCTGCCTATTAGGTCTTCCTACAGTGTGTGAAAGAAAAGCTTAAGGTTACATAAGTGTAACCTTAGAATATATACTATTTAATTATGTAATTATTAGATTAAGAATAACAACAGTTGAAGTAACAAGCTACCTCATTACAACTCCCTTGATAACTTATTGTCATCTTATGACATGTCTTCTCAGGAGGGCTCACCTACTCCTCCTATTTCCCCTGCTCTAGAAAGCACTACCATGTCTGGAACAGTGCTACCTGCCCCACCTGGCAATATGGTGCCCAATGAGATCACAGCCAACACTACTGCCTCCAAACTTGTGGCTCCAGCAATAGTTCCCACTGTCACTGGTGCACTCACTCAGCTTAATGGTATTGTTAAACTTAGCCCTTGTTGCCTTCATTACACGCTATATGGGCACCCTTGTTTTGCCTCTGTTAAGCACCATATGGGTGCCCTAGTCAAGCCTTCATTAACACTAGCACCTATGGCTAGCGACTCATATATCTCTGTTAACTCCTCCTACACTTCTTAATGACCTTCTAGGTCTTCACAGATCTCCCAAAACCACTGCAATTCAGTAGCGACACTAACGGTTGCACCATTACTCCTTACCGTTGCCTTTCACTTTCTTACCAACCCCAACCTCACAACTCCTTACCAGGTTTCTAGGACTTTGCTTGACTTCTCTCATACATACATAACACTACTACTTGATAGCTATCCTATCTACTTGATCTTGTTGGTTGTTCCCTGCATGGCAGCTAGGCAGCAAGTCAGCGCATCAGCGGTGCGTTGAGGAAGTTATCGATGTGATAGCCTGGGAAGTTCTCTAGAAGCTTGTTAATGTCAAGAAGTTCCCTAGCGGTAGCGAGTTCTTCTTCAAGGTTACAAGGCGGAGTTGTTAAAGGGGTTAATGGCAATGAAGGGTGGATATCAAAAGGGATAACTGGGAGCAAAGATTTGGTAACGAGGCATAAGCAGTTTTTAGCCTGGAGGCAAGTTTCCAGTGGAATTTTGCTATAGAACCCTTTGCAGTGGGCTCCAAAATGATGTGCTGACTTGCTGCCTAGCTGCTATGCAGGGAACAACCAACAAGATCAAGTAGATAGGGTAGCTAGCAAGTAGTAGTATTATGTATGTGTGAGAGGAGTCAAGCAAAGTCCCAGAAACCCAGTAAGGTGATAGGAGGTTGGAGTTGGTAAGAAAGTGAGAGTAAACGGTAAGTGGTAACGGTGTAGCCGTTTGTGTTGCTATCAAATCACAGCGGTTTTAAGAGATCTGTGAACAGAGACCCAGAAGGTTGTTAAAAGGTCACAGTGGAGTTAACAGAAATATACAAGTCACTAGCCATAGGTGTTAGTGTTAACAAAGGCTTGACTAGGGCACCCATACAGTGCTTAACAAAGGCAAAACAAGGATGTTGATGCACTGACTTGCCGCCTAGCTGCCATGCAGGAAACAACCAACAAGACCAACTAGATAGGGTAGCTAGCAAGTAGTAGTGTTATGTGTGCATAAGAGGAGTCAAGCAAAGTCCCAGAAACCCGGTAAGGAGTTGTAAAGTTGGGGTCGGTAAGAAAGTGAGAGGCAATGGTAAGGAGTAATGGTGCAGCTGTTAGTGTCGCTACCGAGTTGCAGTGGTGTGGGATCTGTGAGATTAAGACCTAGAATGTCAGGTCCCGCTAATGACGGGGGCTCAGCTACACTAGCAAGTCCTTACTAGGCGAGCTTGGGAGGCCAAGTACAGGTCCGGGGCTTCTCAGAAGCTCCGGTACAGCTACAAGTGGTCCAGGGTGAAGTCCGGATGCTCTGGGGTACGAGTAGCAACATGTGCGAGGTTCGAAAGTGCTCCGGGTAGGGGAGCACAAGTTCAGGGAGTAGGGGGGTTCGTAATGAAGGGGGAATGGGGAACAGGAGGGTAGTATTGATTGGAGGCGGAAGTAGGTTCAGGAGTGGATAGAGATAGGTACAGAATGGATGAGGGATGGGTTGGTTGAGTAACCGGGGGGCAAGAGGAGATACGGAACAGGAAGTAGAAATAGAGAGGAAGAGATATGGAATAGTAGATAGAGAAATGGAGGAGAGATACGGAACAGAGATACAAGTCACAGAACGGAGATACGAGGCACGGAGATGAGAGACGAGAGATGAGACGAGAGAGAGAGGAGAGAGACATGAAAATAGATTGAGATCAAGACAGAGACAGAGAATACGGAAGCTGAACTATGGTTAATATCAAGACTACCCGACTCATATGCTATCCTATGGTTTATGTACTACTCTTCCGCTAAGTCCCCGGCAAGGTCCTGGCCCGGGACCATAGCACCTGATTGTCCTCCGGCTAGGTCCTGGGGCAGGCTCTCAGCCCTGGGGTCATGACAGTTGTCAGGGCGTGTTGGCATGGATCGCGGCGGTCTTGCATCAGGCGGGTCAATGGTCATGGTACGTGGTAGTGGCGTCCGTCAATGCCACAGAAGCAGGTGGCCCAGTGACGTGCCGACGGTTTGTAGGAGGAATGTTGTAGAATGTTATGTGATGGCCGGAATGCCAGGGGTCTGGATGTATCTGGTGATAGGGAAGCCTCGGGGTGACATGTCAGCCAAGATGCTGAAGTTTGGTGATTCCCAGGGGTTTGCCCGGAGATGGCCGCGGGTGTTGCTGATGCAGCTTTGTAGGGTCATTGGTGGCCCTGGATGTGTGTGAGGGGTGCGAGAGAGGTATGTGCTGGAGTTGAGGCAGTGTATGGGGGACTGGAGGTAGTGGGGTTGTGACATTACCCCCCTTCAGCGTTGAGACCCTTCGAGATGGGGGCTGTGGTGGCAGTGCCATGGGAATTTGAACCCAAAGCTAGTGCTGACCCAGAAGTTGTCAAATATTGGAGTCAAAGTTGTGCGGCAGCCATCCAGAAGCTGCCCTGGAAGGATAAAAAGGAGGGCTCACCGCAGCTAGTCCCCCATTTTACCATGTCTTCACCTAGTTCCACTCCCCCTTCCTCCAACAATAACCGTGTCCTGTCCTGGGGGCTGTACGAAGCCCACCGAGCTGCTTACAACTGACTCTGAGATGAGCATGAACTGTCAGTCATGCTCTGTCAATGTAAGTGTTGTATCCTTCCAGCATCCAGGGCTAATTTGGGTCTAGAGGTATCGATGCAAACTCCAGGGGCTGATCCATCTTGACAGGTCCCCCCCATCCCAAGGGGGTGGCGCCGCAGCTGATCTCCTGGGTTGTTTTGGGCACCCCTCTTGGCCAGCGGGTACTACAGGAGGTGGCGATGCCAGATGAGGTAGCGGGGGCATTGGCCCGAGTTCAGAGTACTCCGACATTGGCATGGTGCTAGACATGTAGTCTGGTGAGTAGCCCCCCTAGTCCAGGAGTCCCTAATCTGAGTCCAGGGTTGTTTCTAGTGCGCCTTCTGCGCTCGCCAAGAGGAGCCATGTCTGTTCCTGCCCCTAGAGGCGGGACTTGTCCATGTGCGAGGCCTGTCATGCCCATCACGAAAGGTGCTCAGTGTCACAGCTCTGGAAGGCAACGTGCGTAGCAGAGGAGCAGGGTTGGGAGGCGGAGTGGGTCCTGGTGCAAATGGCAGCGATCTCCAAGTCCGGAGCGAGGTCTAGGCATGTGCAGGGGGCCTGACGGGAGTCTGGGGGCAGTGATGTAGGGTCCAGGGCTGTGGTGAAGGTGGGCCCGCCGCGAGGAGCACAGAGGGTGTCAGGGGCTGGTTTGGGGAAGCGGCGGGCATCCTCCCCAGCAGGTAGGCCCTCCAAACGTCTGCAAAGGTCTCCCTCCCCAAAGCAGGTTCCTTCGGGGCGCACATGTATTCTCCTTGGACAGGCAGACTTTTGGGCCCCACTTCTCTGGTCACTCGTAAGGTCTCGGTGGCGGAGGTGGCTATGCGTCAACGGGTGGAGGCCTTGGTGGAGAGGATCGCCCAGAAAGACATGGAGTTGCGAGAGGTCTGGGAGGAGCAAGACACAGTGCGGTGGGAGTTGGGGGAGGCACAGGCAGAGTCGCAGAGGGCCCAGGAGGAGCGGGATGGTGCAAGGAGGGAGTTGGCAGCGGCTATGGCGGTGGTCAACTTCCGGGCCGTGGAGGTGAGGGGTCTCTAAGAGCGAGTCTGGCAGATGGAGGTGTCCGCATCTGCCGGGGCATGTTCCACACTCTTGTCATCCTGGCCCGATCAACTGGAGAGGTGGCGGGCAGAGGCGGGGGCCCTCTGGGTTGAGAGGGAGTTGTCCATCTGGAGGTGGGATTGGGCCTTGAGGGAGGCAGCCGTGGGGTGGAGCGAGGCAATGCATAAGTAGTCCCCATGCCAGCTCCCTCCGCTAACTAACCTGAACTGTTTAGGCTGGGCATGGGAGCACTGGCTCTTGCTGGACACATCCTCTACAGTGTTTGTGTCCCTCCAAGAGGGCCTATCCCATTTGCAACTAGCATCCATGCCAGAGGTCAATCACGGTATGGCGCAACTTGGTCGGGTGCTGGTGGGGCATCAATGTCGTAACGTGGTGGCCCCCAGGACTTGGTTGAATGTGGCGGTGGATGTGGGCGAACCCCTGCCCTAGCAGGAGGACCATATAGCGACGGTGGCGGCACAAATGGAGGTGGCCATGCTGGTCAAGGAGGTGGCGGTTCCGGAGGAGGGGAATGGCACGGGGGAGGTCGAGCAAGTAGGGTGAGGGGGCAGTTTCTTGTTCCTTGTGTCTTCGGGTGCCCGCATCCTATACTGTAATTTTAGGAGTCTGTACATACGTGTTTTCTTCTTTTGCTCGGTCCTAATTATATGTCTTGAAATGTCACGATTCAGTGAAAGTTATGTGGGAGAGGATAGAAAGGTGCTTAGGGGTACGGGTGGGAGTTGAATCCCTGGTGAATCCAGAGGTGGGGGTTAAGCCCACTACTGCCGTCTGTAAGTTCTAGTCCCGAGGGTCCCGGGGCTTGTTGGGGTGCCGCTGGTGGAAGTCCTGGAGTGCCAGAGGAGCTCTGGAGAGATTTTTGTGAGGCTCCCAAGTGTCGTCCTTGGGGCCGTAACCTTTCCAATGCACGAGGTAAAGGATCCAGTTGCAAACTTGCTGGGAATTGAGGATTTGATTGACTTCGTATCGGACATCACCTTCAAGTTTGATCAGCAGGGGTTGTTCAGGTCGCTGGCCAGGGAAGGGATTTGGGGCGTATTTTTCAAGGAGGCGAACATGGAACACCGGGTGGAGTCCCTTGAAGGTCGGGGGTAGGTCAAGTCTGTAGGCATGCATCAAAACTTTTCAGAGGATCTTGAAGGGGCCAAAGCGCTTGTGATTAAACTTTGGGGAGGGTCAGCGGGTTTTGATGTTGCATCGGTCGAGCCATACAAGAGTTCTGGGGGACCAGTTGGGAGTGGGCTCGCAGTGGGAATCGGCATACTTGGTGTAGGCTTTGTTGGTGGTGTTGATTTCTTCCTGGAGGAACTTGTGGAGGGACCAGAGGTCTTGTGCGACTTCATGGGCGACGTGCGAGGGTATGTTGTCGAGGAAGAGGGTGAGCTGGGGGTGGTAACCCTTGTTGGCGTAGAAAGGGGAGACTCCAGTGGTGGAGTGGGGGGTGTTGTTGTAAGTGAACTTGGCCAGGGGCAGATCGTGCCACCAATTGTCCTGCTGATAGTTGACGTAGAGGCAGAGGTATTGCTCCAAGGTCTGATTCACGTGTTTGGTCTGTCTGTCTGTCTCCGGATGATAGGCAGTGGATAGATTAGTTTTTATTTCCAGGGCCTTACACAGGGACTACTAGAATTGGGAGATGAAAAGGGGACCGCAGTCAGAGATGATGTCATTGGGGAGCCCATGCTTGGAGAACACATGCTCAAGGAAAATCTGGGCAAACTCCAGGGCATCGTCGGTGGTGTGGCATGCAATGAAGATGGCTTGTTTTGTGAGGTGGCAGACTACCATGAGTATGGCATTGAAGCCATCAGAGTCGGGGAGTTCGACGATGTGGTCCAGGGAGATTGATGACCAGGGGTGGCGACCAACAGGGAGGGGCTTAAGGAGACCATAGGGACAGTGACAGGGGACTTTGGCCCAGAGGCAGGATTCACAGGCTTGGACATACCGGGTGACGTCGCGCTTGAGTCTGGGCCAGAAGTAAGTCCAAGAGATAAGCTGAACAGTCTTACGGATTCCTGAGTGTCCTCGCAGCTTGTGGTCATGATGTTGTTGGAGGATATCGAGACGTATCTTTTTGTGGTCTGAGGTGTAGATTTGACTGTCCCAGAGGAGGAGGGAGTTGTCAGGGGATAGGGTGAAGGTTGGTGGGGTTGGCAGGGCATCTTCCGGGGTGTTCCGGGGGTCATGCTGAGTGAAGAAGTGGTCCAGGGGTGCGTTGTGGATTTGGTGTAGGATTCCTTCCTCATTCATGATCAGCATGGTGCGGAGGTGCTCCCCAGGGGGATGACGACTCGGTGGTTGAAGGAGTTCCGCTCCACCTCAAACAACTTTTTTGAGTAGACGTCCGGTTGTCGAGTGAGGGCGTTGGGTTTGGCTCCGAGGCAGCCGGGGCAGTAGTGGATGGTGAAGTTGTACTCCGAGAGGATCTCTGACCAGTGGGCTTGGTGGCGGCTGAGCTGCTTTGTGGTCGTGAAGTACTGGAGGTTGTTGTGATCGGAGTAGACTTGGATGTGGTGGGGTGCTCCTTTGAGGTAGGCCTGCCATTGCTTGAAGGCTTTGACTATGGCGAGCAGCTCCTTATTGTAGATGTCGTAGTTGAGCTCTGCCGGAATCATTGAGCATGTGTAGAAGGCGATGGGGCAGAGCTCGCTGCTGCCGGGGTCCATCTGCGAGAGGATGCTGGCAATGGTGTAGTCAGAGGCGTCGCATTCCAAGACAATGAGGAGGAAGGGGTCGTAGTGCTGGAGAATCGGGGCAGAGGTGAAGATGGATTTGAGGAGTTCAAATATGTTCTGGCACTTGCTGTCCCAATTCCATGGAGTGTCCTTCTGGGTGAGCTGGTTGAGGAGTTTTGTGATGCTGGAGTAGTTATCAATGAACCAGCGGTAGAAGTTGGCAAAGCCCAGGAAGGATTGTACCTCCTTGACATTCCAGGGGGGCAGCCAGTTAAGGATAGCCTGGATCTTGACCGGATCCATGTGCACTCCATCCAGGGAGACTATCACACCCAGATATTCTACCTCTGTGATGTGGAAGGCACACTTCTCAGGTTTGGCATGGAGGTGGTATCTCTGGAGGCGTTCCAGGACCTGGCACACGTGTTCCTGGTGGTCATCGAGGAAATCGGAATAGATGAGGATATCGTCGAGGTACACAATCACGAAGACATCACTCATGTTGTGGAAGATGTTGTTCATGAAGTATTGGAAGGTAGCGGGGGAATTGGTCAAGCCACTTACACATTAGCATTGGTAAGCCACCTATGTATGTATATAAGCAGGTTGACAGAGTAGAATACTCTTGGACCTAACAATAGCAATGCTTCCTTGGTCTATACAGTAAGCCAACTGTGAGCTCTTTAATGTGTCTTCACCTGCCCACAATTTCTTGTGTGTTCTGGGCCTGTCAGCAGCTTCTGCTTGCATGCCTCACTGCTCACTTGCCATCACCCTTGCTTGCCCATCTCCTTGAGTGACCCTGCTTTGTGAAGAGTATCCCACAATGTGAGTGTCCCCTCACAAAATATCATATAAGGAAAGTGATTGTGCAGCAAGCATCTCAACAACATCAGTGATCAGAATCAACAAATAGTTAATTAGTTCAGATAGACAGCCTGTGGATCAGAAAGAGTCAATGGCACAGAATTGCAATATGTGTGTGAGGAAAAAGGGAGAGAAGAGAAAAATCCATAGTATTTAAGTACTGCTCTGTGGCAGAAACACTTATGAACATTCAGGGTGCTGTGCCATCCTGGAAGACATTATGATGAACAAAGTACTTGCTCATAAAGCCAAAGTATCCTGGCAGGTGGGCTCTTTGCACACAGCCACAGGACCACTTCAACTGCATTGGTGTGAAGCTGGTCATCTGAGACTTTGTGCAGCTTGATGTGCTCCATAACATGTATCTGAAGTTATTTGGGCAGAAGAAATCAAGGGATGTCAGATCAGGTAAATCTGGACATGGTTGTTATGACATATCCCTCCTCCCCCAATATAAGGAAATTGTTGTGACATGTTTTGACATTCTGGCAAGTTTAGCAAGACAATGGCAAGGCAATGGCATTTAAGCTAATATGCAAGGCCATGCAGATGCAACATTGATACAACCCAGTCAGTGCTGGCTGCCCAACAACAATAAATTGAACAAAGCATGTGACATGGGCATGTGACCATTAACGACTGACTGCTAACAACACCGACCGTTACTGACAATTGCCTTAACAACTAAGCTGGCCTTGGACAATCCAGCCCCCTCTACAGCCCCCAACTGGCAGCTGACAATTGATTGTAACTGCGTTACTAATGGCCCATTGATCATAAATTTATTTTTCTTCTCTTTTTCACTTACAATTTTCTTTTCCAATCTACTTATAATTTTCTCATATTACTTACAATTTTCCTATTCAATAGCAGTCTCCATCATGTGTTTATCACATGTGACCACTACACTTACTATCTCTTACCAGTTTCCCCTTTTGCTACTTTACATACCTATAAATACTGCCCTGTCAGTAGCTAATCATCATTGAATTGTACCAGAGTCTAGTCCCCGTTCTAAACCACGCTTCAGATCTCTTTTTGCTCTAGCTTTGCTACCAGCTGATTTGGGTTTACCCAGTCCAGTCTCTTCTTGCTCGTCTCTAAGCTTAACGGTATCGTTGAACTTAGCCCTCACTACCTTTGTTGAGTGCTATATGGGCACCCTTGTTTCACCTTTGTTAAGCACCATATGAGTGCCCTTGTCAAGCCTTTGTTAATGCTAGCACCTATGGCTAGCGACTCGTATATTTCCATTAACTCCCCCTTCACCTCTTAACAACCTTCCGAGTCTTCACAGATCTCTTAAAACCACTGCGATTTGGTAGCAACACTAATGGTTGCACCATCACTTCTTACTGCTTACTCCTACTTCCTTACTGGCTCCAACCTTGTACCACCTTAACAGGTTCCTGGGACTTTGCTTGACTCCTCTCACACACATATAACGCTACTACTTGCTAAGCTACCCCTATCTGGCTGGTCTTGTTGGTTGTTTCCTGCACAGCAGCTAGGCGGCAAGTCAGCGCATCAATGTGCTAATCCTGCATTTATTATACACTCTCCACTGCCCACATCCATACATTCTTCACTTTGAACATACATTCTACACTCTGAGAGGACAAAACTGGTTATCTGGGTATCTAACTGCTTTAATCCTACTAAACAACTACTGAATCATGCAATCATTTATTGTCCACTGATTCTGTGTCCTCTGATTCTGTACAAACTTCTATCTGTTCTTGCTTACATGGTATTCTATTGCCTCAATCTTTACAAGATTGACTCTAATGGATTTGAGTCCGACTTTAAATTTAAGTGAGTACTGACATTGTGCCGCCATCAGCCAATGTCAACTGGAAAGTTCCATTACCTAATGCAGAACAAGATCCAATGTCCACATTCGCCCGATCCGACACCCTTGGGAGAAATAGTCGACTGGCTGGACATGTGCAGGGCAGCACCTCTATCTTCACAGGCAAGGGTTTACAGTCACTGGAGCGTCAGATATTCGGCCTCCATAGTCCGATGGTCGGGAAACTTGACGGATAAATCGGGGTACGAGGGGTCAAAATCGCCAAAATGGAAGAAACGGATGTAAATACTGCTTATCGATGAGTGTCTGGGGACCGGACTATTCCTGATTTAGGAAAATTCTCGCAGCACGTGCAGGACTCCACGATGTCGAGGTTATCGGATATCTCTGTCATCATCGCTATTCTTGTCCAATGTTCAATACACATGTCAAATCATTTTTCACACCCATTGTGAGCCTTGTTCGTTGTCGAGTCGATGGCGATGAAGTAAGAGAAGCAAGCTCTCAGGCTTGATTTAGATTTTTTTTGTTTTTGAACGTAAATAAGGACCTAGTACCGCGACGTCGAGGACCTGACATTCTCCATCAACAAGTCGCGTCGACCAACTGCCAGCTGTCTTCCCTTCGATTTGTGATATCTGTGTCGTGTCATACTCAGCACTTAAATAGCCTCCATTTTGTACGACGGCGGCACCTTTTACCATGGTCCTCTTACGTACCGCTACTCTTCTATCTTCTGCTTTCCACATTGCCGCCCACAATTCGACTTCGAAACGGGGTATGGCATTCTCAGCAGCAAAGACGCCCGGAGACGTCATCAACGCCAACCAGACCGAAAGCCAGATAGATTGGCAGTACGATTGGGGTAGCAGTCCACCAGAATATTTGGCTGTCGACGGTATAGAGTACATCCCGATGCAATGGGGGTCTGCCAACATTGAGGGGTTTGGGAACGCAGTACAAGCACAAGGTGCCAAGACCATTCTGGTGCGTCGTTCTATCTTCGGATTCTGTGGCGAACTTGAAAACCATATACTCGAAGGCGTTCAATGAACCTGACTTCGATCAACAGTCAAATATAGAGCCTGTGGAAGCTGCCAACCTCTGGAACAAATATCTCGAGCCTATGAAGGCAAACGGCGTTCGTCTTGGTGCACCCGCAGTTACAGCAAACGGTCGATCATGGCTGGCGCAATTCATGCAGGCGTGCTCGAATTGTTCGGTCGACTTCATACCTTTGCATTGGTCGGTAACGATGAAGATTGATCTATCTATCACAATATTCTCAGCATCTATAGGTATGGCGACGGACTCGAAGGATTTTATAACTACCTTTGGCAAGTCCACGGCACCTATCCAAATATCTCGCTATGGGTAACAGAATTTGCATCGACGTCATCGAACGCCACTGGTGAACTTAAACTCAAGTATTCTTGCCCCCGTTTCAGCTAGAACTAAATACTGCCTGTAGAAGTCGCCAATTTCTTGAACGCATCCATTGCGTACATGGATACGTTGCCCTGGATCGAACGATACGCATGGTTTGGTTACTTCGTGGGTACCTTTTACAGACTTGTGCTTCGGTATTTATCGAGTTTATTGTACAGCGACCAAAAAGTACTGGAATTTACAGTCAGTCGTTCCACAATAGTAAAGAACTGTTACTGATATGTCATATAGACCTTCTTGGAGACGACGGTGGCCTCAACACACTCGGCCAGCTATATGTTGGAGCCAATACAGTTCACACTCAGATTGTTTCTCAAGCAGCACCCACCAGAACATTCATCTCTGTCAGAGGCGTGTGCTATCTCATCGTTGGGTCATTTTTGAGCAGCATACTTACAAGTTGCCCACTTGTTTGCTTGGGGATTACTTTGGCAATATCCCTCATTAATTGAACATGACTATGTATATAACTAAAATATTTATAGATAGTGATCATTTTTCCCCTTAACAATTACGGCAAGTACTATGTAGGATAATAGACAATCCGAGCTCCGATAAGAGAATGGAAAAATTGCTTCCGGATTCGGTTGCCTGACCAAGCATGCGGTTGAGCTGCTGGCGCAACGAGGATCACCACACGACCATGAAGGCGATTGCAAGCCTTTCATTACTCGCCATCGCACATACTGCTCTTGCGCATGGCGACCATGGAGGACAAATAGGTCCCAAGCCTGGCGAGACCATCAAACAGTATGCGCAGCGACATGTATGTTCCTGACCTTATAGTTCCATGCAAGTTCTATTCATAAATTATGCCCATATAGATGTCTTCAGAGCACCATATGTATGTATGGTTTCACACTCAACGTATCTCTGTAGCGGCTTAATTTTCCGTACAGCGACTCGTTCGATACACGAAGTTTCTTTATGCTACATGATTTGAACCGGTCTGTAACTCCATGTCTGTCTTTTTGTCACATAGCCTAATTTCTGACAGCGACGGACATTGGGAACGAGATGAAATAGAAGCCGTGTACGGTGTTCACCATGTATACGCTACGAAGAAATCACCAGTTAGTTCTATGCGTCTCAATTGATCATCGACTAAGTCCAAACACAGGATGAAGTAGCACACCAGAAGAAAGCAGATCACATTGTTGACACCGTTCTTCGTATCTTGGACCTCGACCAAGACGGACGTATCTCTCCTGAAGAGTTGGAAAAGGTTGGTTTGGATGGTCTTCCCAACTTTGAGGAGCTCGGTGCAGAAGGACACCACTACGATGTCGAGAGTGGTAAGTTCTGCTTAGTGCCAATTACGATACATCACAATATTCAACTTTTGACTCGATAGAATTCTTCTTGCATCACGAAGGTCAGTTGAAATGTTACCTCATTCCCCAACACTTACGCAGTTTCCAAAGAACAATTCCACTCAACACCAGAAACTCAGACCGATGAGTCGTACAATCACCCTGAAGATCTGGAACACTTCGCCGCCCATGAACGCATCGAGCGTGAAGAAGCTGAGAGAGAGGCCAAATTCCAAGGCATATCCGTCGAGGAAGTCCTCAGAGATCATCAACACGTTGACTCCCCACCTCAAACTGCTGCTTCTGAGAACAATAACTCTGACTCGGCTTCATCATATCCACATGGAGAACAAATTGAGGCTGTACCTCCAGTCCAGGAATCCCTAATTCCCAAAGTAACTCGCGTACCACCACCTGAGAAACAAGATCCCAGCATCCGTTTCAAAAACGCACAAGCTGAGGCAAAACTCAAAGGCGATTGGGGAGAGGGAGGTTATAGAGCACCTACAGAGCCTGGTGACAGGCTGAGGAGGAACTTACCTTACAAAGTATGTCATTTGGGTTCTATGGCTGCAGGAGAACTGAACCGCTGACGAGCAGAACCGAATGCAGTACAAATTCCGCCGCAATTGGGGTGACTTCTAGGCTGTTTTGGTATACGGGCTTCAATGGATCGTCCTATCGTTATTGGTTGAGTTGCTTCTGGTCACATAATTCTGCATTGGCATCAGCTCAGAGAGTGTGATTCCTTTTCAACTGAATCATTATTTCTTGTAATCACATAGCATTTACCTTCGTTCTCGTGTTCGAATGGATCAAACGAATAATCATTCATACATATTGAGGTATCATGAAAATCGGGGAATATTTGTCGCGAGAAGCCGAACCGTTACATCTTTATTCATCATGACCGCCCATCAAACATGTCATCCAAAATGCCCTGCTCTACCGTCTCCCAATCGACGTTTCCACCACTGGCATAAACACTCTCATACGAAGTAATGCTCACATTAGAAAAGAATGGAATTAGATCTCGGATGCTTTCGATCTGTCGTAGTGAAGTCAGCATTGGACGGCGTAAGGGCCGTTGATCCCCGAAAGTCGTCAACAAGTTGGGTGTTGTAACTCCATTCGCGCCATCCTAAAACAATTGACAGGAGGCGTGCATCAGCGGCTCGCAATTACAAGACAAAAGCTCACATACAACAGGAAGGGCTCCTGCGATCTCGGCGAATTGGTCCATCATGGCCTCGGGGAACCAATTATCAGGGCGGTATATCGCGTCAACTGTGTCAGTCACAAAGATCCATTGATGTCTAAGCATCGAGGTCAAGCAAGCTTGGGCTGTAGATTGATTCAGCGAGCTTACATTTGAAACTCCTCGGTTTGCAGGACTAGCAATAGGTCTAAACATTTACTCGCCGCGAGGATCAGTTGTAGGTCCTCGGTACCATCTGAAGGTAGGGCCGTGATGGCTTGCTCGAAGATACGGTACTGAATAAAAAGATCGCAGATCAGCACTTAAGGGTTCCAACACCAACGGAGAAGCAACCTACGAGTTCCGTCAGGAGCACAGGCCAAAAGCTTGTCATGTTATGTGGTGAAAGCCGACATAACAACACTCTGATACATAGAAAAACTTCGCATTGCACGATCGGAGCCGTAACATTTCTGAAAATGTCAACCAGCTTTTCTTGGATCGTCGGAAGTTGCGTGAGAAAGTGGTTCTTCTCTTCAGCGAATAGAATAAATGAAAGTCTCCGAACATTGAGAGACCGTAGCAGCATTTCGTACTCCCTGTTTGTAAAAATGTTTGCTGATGGAGCTGTTGCTACCTTAGCTAGGGGAGCCGGTCAGCACTGTACGATCTCATGTTGCGGCACATACAAAGTAACTCAGGAAAGGCAGTTTTGTCAGCGTCAAACAAAATTTTGACGATAGGGATCCACGACTCCGCTGCACTAGCAGTACAACTGAACAATCTATTATCATTCAGCAGTTCTGTTACGGGAGTCTTCCAAGCCTTGATAGCAGAAGGAATTTTGGCCATTGCTTGGATGATTGCCAGGACAGGTGGGTCCAAATCCAATGGTCTAATGCTTTATGTTGAGCCACCAAGCAGTCGGCACAAGTAACGTCACCCACCGTGTTCTCCCTCTCATCGCAGGACTCGCTACATAGTAGATGATATTGTTGCATGCAGAAAGTATCTTGTCGTTGTCCATCAAGAATCTACGCAAGTTTGGCAAGACAGAAGTCGCCACGAAATTATTGATCTGGACCATTCTGTTCAGTATCCACATCCTATTGATGGAAGGCTTCATTCACCTGTGAGATAAGTTCTGCAGAAGCTCCAGGTTTCGCTGACTCCGAAGCAGCCAATGTGTTCGCATCCTGTTTCTCTTCACTTTTGTTGTCTAAAGACCGCGGTTGTAAAAGGAGTCGCATGTGCGGCAAAAGTGAATCTTACCTTGCACGGAAACGGGGGAGTTTCGGCCATTGTTGGTAAGCGATTCTTTTGTAGTGCGACGAATCCAAGATCCTGAGTCGTATGAGCGGCCTACGAACATCACACTAGAATCGAGAAGTTTTCCAAAGTTGTCCTATGAGACGAACATTCAGAACCTAGACATTCAAAGAATCTACATCGACTTGCCTGCAACTCTTTGCGGATACGACGGTCCTCCATGGCCGTTGTTTGGGAGACTTTTTCAGACAACACGGTAAGGCAACTATTAATCGGATCAGCCGACATCTATAAACGTATCGTAATATTTACCTGAGAGCTGCGAAGTGGTGTATCTTGAAATCGCGCGTACTGCCAACAATATCTTTAATCAGTTGTAGAAAACGGCTCCACACTTGTATGGCTATTGGTCCTTCTAATTGACGTAGATAATGTTCAAGGAATTTGAAGAGCACCCCTTCGAACCTGCAGAGTGTGTGAGACAGGCCCTTATGAAATTGTTATGCAATAGTGCTTACAGCCGCGGATTAATGGTTTGTTTCCGGCTCCTTTCGTTGATTCCTGAGATTCGGCAAGAAATGCTCTCGCAGATCATGTGCACAGCGTTTTGAGCACTAGCAACAAGCACGTCAATCAGTTCAAATGCGGCATCCAGAGAAGCTCTCGAATCCTAAGCAACACGATGAAAGAGTTGTGGGCTCGGATACAAAAGTGCCTACAGAAACTCGACTCCAACAGTCCACAACGGATTCGAAAACTTCAACGGGTTGTACACGGAACAAGTGTTCTAGGGCCCGGCGACATCGCATCCGCGTTCGGCTATAGACAAATGATAACGAATCGTCTTGCGGTGTCCAAGTCGATGGCGTGGTCCAGGAGAGTGTTGCCCATAATAAGTACAACACACGAATCCCTTCATCAAGAGACCTATATGCTGGTGACCGAACCTAAAGATATGACACAATAAGAATGAAACACGCAGCATGAACATGAACCTCACTGTAAGTGTTTCGTCGGCGATTTGTTGCGTGCTTTCCGAACCAAATACATTAGATACGTAGCCCAACAAACCACTGTTCTCTGTCCCAGCCCTATCTTGCGGTACAGATTCCTCCTCAGTTGAGCTCAGCTCCACAGTATAGGCTAGACTAAGCAATATCATTCGCTCGAGACAATTCAGAAGCATAATCATCTCCACGTCTGTGACACTCGATGAGAAATCCCGAGCAAAATCCTGCGCTTGTGACGAGGCAGTGTGAATGTCCTTTAACGACAGGGTCAACTGTCGACATAGACAATCATTCAGGGGACTAACAACAGCTTGTAGTGCTGGTTGGAATTGTGGTATAGCCATGAGTATGAAGTCAAGCCAATGTTGCAGCACCGGACGATTTGTTCGAACGGCAATGCCATCCACAAGTACTTGTATCAGCAAGGGGTTGATCGAGTACTGGCGAGATTCGGATTCAAGGTGGAGACCTGATGCACTACTGGGACCACTACCATCGTGCTTTTGCATGATTGGCCGTGATGCTGCATCATGAGAGGTCGAAGCAGATATCAGTGAATGTAAGAGATGCAAAAGCTTGTTTTGAAGATCGAGGCGGTGCCAGTGGACACAAAGATAAAGTTTTCCAACGATGATGGCTTCGATCCCATTGGTAATACCGTCAATATCTCCACGAGCGACAACAGCCTGGAGCAGATCCACAGCTGTGGACTGAATTCTGGCGTTATTTGGAAGCATGGTAGGAGTCCACGACAGATTTGGCTCGGATTGAATGAATCTGGAAAAAAGGATTCAAATGGTGCCCAAGCCAAAGGAAGATGTTATTACCGCAGGACTATCTCAACTAGGGCGTCAAAGTAGCTCGCATTTGGATCGAGTATACCGCCTTGGAAGGATCTTAAGTAGAGGTTACATAGCTTCACTATACCTACTTACCAGCTTCAACCCGTTGAACGAGACCTGAATGATGTGAACGTCGGATGGGTGCTGCTTTTGCTGTCTTCGCAAAACCTTGTCCACCAAAGTGAATGATAGACAAAAGCAAATCGAGGAGATGGTTTATGTAGGCTTGGTCAAATGGACATTCATACAGAAAGATCTGGATTTCCCTTCCATTGACTTTTGCAACCGAAAGAATTCGTCGTACAGTTGGATCCAGGAGCTCGAACAGAATCGGATCAAGGACGCTGAAACACATTTGAATCTTCAGATTTTCTGGCTCTCATAGTACAACGTACCGCACATATGATCGAAGACTGCATCGAATCCAAGTTTCACCAATGCGCCTTAGGCTCGGGTCTTCGCTCTTCAACGTCTCGAGCACAATCATCATTGGCACTTTGAAGTGGAAACCAGGAAGAAAATTATCCTCTATTGTCATCCTGTCAGGCTATGGTCAATACAGGAGAGGGATTGCATACCTGTCAACCTCCACAACACGCCAAAGGCTTCATAGGATTCATTGATATTGCGAGATTCTGGAGATGTCATTGTTTGAGCTACTATTGACTCAACGTGCGAGTGCGTTGTCGCGGCCTCCAGAGACCAGATGAGATTGACAGCTCGGCTATGATACACTGCACAATCAGCGCGGAGGTACTTGAGCAATTTGGTAACCATCTTGACCACGATCGGCCTATTATCAATGAGAGGCTTGGGAACCAAATTGTTGTTCTGGTGTAAGGCGACAATGAGCGAAACACTTCGATCCACTGTTGTGAAATTGGCCAGCTGTAAACGCCTGGTTAAAAGATCATCACTTTGAGCGCTATGTACCAACCTCATGTTCCAACCCCCTGAGAATTACTTGGAGCCAGTCGTCAGGATTCCATGGTAATGTCACTGAGATTGTAAGTCTGCTGGAAAGTCTTTCAAGGAGCAATAGACTCGAAGAAAAGACCTCTCGGAGAACAACAATGTCTGAGGGAGAACTAGTCAATGTCTCGGCGCAACTACGAGTGATAGCCACTAGATTTTCGAAAGCTGAAACGAAAGGTACTGCAAAGGAGTTGGAGAAGGATTCAGGTATGACTACAGGCTCAACGCCGTAAAAGCTACAAGCAAAGAGGTAGGGACGTTGTGTTGTTCGTTTCGCTTCAATAGGCCCCGTAAGGTCTGGTCGTTGCATCAAAGCAGAATGAGGTATGTGTCTCAACATTTCTTCTTGTAGGCGGAGGGCTTCTTTTATTAAAAGAGACGATGTCCTGGAAGCATCGCCTTGAATTCGGACCTAGCTCACGTTTAGTATCGCAGCATAAAAGGGAGAAATTCTGTTACGTCTATGAGGTCTAATATGGCTGAAAAAATTATAGGGAGGTGTATCGTTTGTATCTCATCATCTTGGGAAAAACTTTTGAGTAGGAATTGTATCATCCGTATTGCCTGAGGGTATTGGTTTGAGTAACAAAGATAACTCGATCTGAGGTGCAGAACCGCAAACCTCAATCTCTTTTCCATCTCCCGTGATTTCAGAAAACGTAACAGTCAGAAGCTTTTTCCATAGTATATGGGGTTCAACAGCCTCATATAGCGTGCTGGCTGTCATCGTCACCTAGAGAAAACTATATTTGGCATCACATTCAAGTGAGAAAGGCAGACTGACGTCTTCCCCTCCATCGGAGGGGTGATCAATGAGATTTCTGATGGCTCGAAAAGCATCATAGACCAGAACCTGCGAGAGAGCCGCACCAATCTCCCATTTGTCCAAGAGAGAAATGAAAATTTTGAATGGTCTCGACTCGGAGTACTCCCCTGAGGGCGAAAACATCTCGTCCTGAGAACCCATCAGAAAATGCTTCACATGTAACACACGTCACACCTTCAAAGTGGAATAGACAAGGTCCAATGCATGTGCCTTCAGATATTCTACTTGGCGTTCGCTTTTCTCGTCAGAGCCAAGAAGCCAGGTATAGAGGCGTCGATTAAGGGACAGATCACGACGAAGTACAACCCCAGTCGCCGCACGCATGAGAATGACGCGATCTTCGACCTGTGCTTTTCTCACAGCCGTGCTATCCACACGCAGTGACTGCAAGAGCAAGTCGAGGGCTCCCCTCCGTACCAGAAGATTCTCATCCTCTAAGGCTGCTGCAAACGCGCGAATCATCAGCCCGATATCCTTGCCGACGACCTCCGTGATATCTGACCGATCTCAACGTATATCACTTTTCCGATGAGCATTGATCCATACCTTCATCTGCGCTCAGACGAGGTAACCGTCGTGCAAGATAATTAAGAGAAGTTCCACGGGCGTTTGGTGTCGTGAGCATCACAAGCCAGATATTCTGGAAGAAGAATGACGGAGAGACGGTCCCCGACAAGCGATCAAGCAGATTCAAAACCTGGTTCGAGATCTGGATCTAATGCATCTGAAGTCGAAAAAACGTATTACACACCTTATCAAAAGATTCCGAGGTCTCTTCCTCGAGTCCAGGGAGAAGTGCGAGAATAAAGGACTTCATGATAGGGCGTAGTCCAGACTGCAGCGGCAAGTAATGCGTATCAAACAGGTTCAAGAGTGTCGGCTGTTACGGAGGATCAATGGTTTCGCCCTCGCAAAAATATCCCCTACACACCTTGACAGACGTGGCGGCATATTCGAAAAAAGGAAACAATCCAGATGACCATATTGGCAAGTCCACTTGAAGTCCTTTAGGCTGCACAAAATAAGCACAGTCGCCGCGCAGTAATCGCAGACTACGCTTACTCCAAGGACTGCTAATATGTGAAGGTACACATCCAGAGCACGTTGATGTACCCCCGTTGGAAGTGCGGGATTTAGACATTGCGACAGACGTTTAGAGACGATTAATTTACGTGGTATCTCTTTAAATTGCATGTACGACTGAAACGTCTGAGCGTGAACCGGCCAATCCGTCAGTAGATGTTACACTCATACCGCAAATCGACTACCTTGAGAAGTTGCTTCAAGAAAGCAATGAAATCGGGCCATTCATGTACATTGTCGAAAGAATTGAGACACTTCTCCACCTGCTGGGTGAATTTCTTGTATTTAGGATCCGAAGCGAATGCTTGTTGCGCTACAGCTAGTACAAATGCGTACTCATAAGCCGAGATTTTGAATTCGACAGTGCAATATAAACGTACCGCGTTCGCTCGCCCTCGTCAGTATCAATGCAGAGCCCTTCGTTCCGGTGTTTTCTGTACTTTGGGAGCCAGATACTAATGGAGATGCAGAAGACATCCGATGAAAAAGTATCAATCAGTCGACCAGCGATTCAACGTGTTGAGAAGGTTAAGGAGCTGCGAAGCAGCCTGCAAGTTGTCCAGGTACTCTTATCCTTGAGCTTGGCCGAATACTTGAGCGGCCACGTGACCATACACGTCGACCATTTTTGACCGTGACAACCTGAACTCAAGTAAACATTCACACACATATGTCTGATAAGGCAGATGTAAAGTGTAACAGTGCAGAAGGAAGCTAATACAACTTGGAGCTAAAAGATCATGGTCCAGGTGGTACCATGTCCGGTTCGCCTTCGGACTGAGGTGCAGTAACGATGTTTCGCATTTTGGTCTGAGGGCGAGTGGTTGATGGGGGAACATCCGGAATTGAGGACCCAGAACGAGAGGGGGCAGTGGAGGCAGCTAGCGACGACACCGCCTTCACCTTACCCTTACCCTTGACCGGTGCGGACATTGACACCAAACGAGGGGGGACAACGCCTGATAACCGCTCCTCGCCAGATTTAGGTAGGTTCGAGGCGTATTCCGATTCCTTTTCTCCTACCCATGTCTTTGTGAACCATCTTCCACCAGCAATGCCCCGAATTTCACGTCTAGCAATCCGCCAGTGTCTCACTTTCTTCTTGCTCTTATCCAAAGATAGAACGGGAGCGAATCCGGTTGGGATTTTTGGGGCTTGTTGGACCGGGAATGGTTTGGTCGGAAGTGGATAATGCGGGACTGGAGCGTTTTCGAGATTTGTTTCCTCCGTCAAGGGAATTGAAACTAAAGGCCCAGTCAATTCAGCCCCTTCAGGCCCAGGGGAGCCGGCATCGAACTGTACGGTGACCGGTGAGGACGCCGCTGTCGCAGTGTGAGCTGAAAAACGATTCATGAGCTTGATATGCATGAAAAGAACAGAGAGATAGAAAGAACCTTCGGACAATCCGGCAGCATCGTCAGGAAGAAGAGGCACTGCAGTTTTCAGCCTAAAAGGGAACATTGGTTAGAGTGAACGGCGAGGAAGTTGGAGAAGACTGTACTTGGTTGGGAGCATCTTTGTACGCGTCTTAGCAGGCTTCTTTGGAGCTTTTTTCGGTGTCGCGACTTTTGATTGACTGACCGGAGCACTGACACTCTGGTTGCCATCAGTGTCTGGAGGTTCTGACGGCGTAGCCTCAAACCATGTCACCGTCGGAGCGAGGTCAATCCGTCCTGACACATTCGTCATGGCTTTCTCTTGTGCCTTCCGCTCGTCTTCCGCTATACGCTTCTCGCTTTTCCGGGGTTTCCGCTTGCTGGAAGTTCTCTTCTTCAGGACCTCGCCTGACCGGGATGGGTTGGGAAGCGCGGTCACAGGCACAGGTTTCATGAGCTCGTCTTCGTCGTCATCAATGAGCTGGTCCTCTTCTTCCTCCACTTCGTCGTACTCGTCATCAGTGAGAGTCTCCTTTCGTCGGGGCCGAGGCCACGCGGGAGGTGCTTTATTAGTTTTAGTACGGCGTCCACTCCCAGAGGCCTTGGGCTGAGGTGGAGGAGACTCTTCGTCCTTGAGAGTGGAAATTTCGGGGGCGTCCATGTCTATGTCTTGGTCCATGTCAGAAGCCTGTGTTGTGGGATCGTAGGAGACCCAAGGCGATACGCGAAACATTGATACTGCCTATGGCTTGTTTGCATGTATTTCATGGCGGCTGTTCAAGTCGCTGCCAGAAATACTTATCGAGTACGATCCGGAATGATATCAGACAAATGATATGCCCGACTTTGGCTCACTATATCATTACTCAATGGCTCGCCATAGCAAAGTACTAATCAAACTTCAAATCAGGTATCTATCTGTTCTGACTCGTTCTCATAACCCGTCCATTTACCTAGCCCATCGTTCATGATCATCACATGCGTATCGTAGTAGATATGGGCTGTTGGTTTCAAATCATCCCAATGGACCAGTGCTCCTTTCTCATCTCGCTCCAAATGGGTACCAAGAACGGATGTTTTCCCAACCAGGTTGTTCTTTGAAGCAACGCAGACACCACAATTCTTGCATCTGTACCGAGTCTTGTATGGTTTCATTGGAGGTACAAAAGAGTCGAGGACATGACTGTTCGGTTGTTTATGTGTCCATCTGAATGCCGTAGTGGGGAAGTGAATTGTGTGAACGAAAGGGGCTCCTAGGAGACCCAAAAAGGTTATTCAGCACCGACATCAAGACAAGAATGTTGTTGGTCTACGTGCCTGCAAGCCGTTGGCAATTGGTGCAGTGGCAATATGCACAGAGGATGGGAGGCCCAGTTACTTCGTAAGAGATAGAACCGCAGAAACATGCTCCCTTATAGAGCTTGGACATGTTGGCAAGTCGCTGAGAATTGACAAATGACTTATCCAGGATAGATAAGGGCCGCCATGAGGTGTGGGAAACTGGCGCTCCGTTCCGAAGAAACGGTGTTCCATGCTTTAGAGTAAGGAAAAGTCTGTGAATGGGGCGGAACTCGTTCCTGACGTCCCGAAGCGTGAGCTTGAGTACTTGAGTACTGAGTAATTGACTGTAGTCGACTACGACGTGCGAGTGAAGAAGCCAAGATTGTACAACTGAGCGTGTCTTTCGATGTACTGACCAGTGCCAGTAAACACTGTAGCACGACGTGATCGCTTCATGAGATAATTGCGGTCACAAGACATGCAATGTTTTCTTGAAATTTAAATTAATGTTATGCGAGTGGCGATCGCGAGAAACGAATTGAAAAAGAGACCAATTTTCGTGTCCAGAGCAGCGCTATAGTGGTCCAAGCTATGGAACAAAATTTCTACATAGTTATGTATGATTTTTCCATTACATAATCAACTGCCGAATTTCTCCGCTGTCCACTGCCGGAGTCCGATACGTTTTCCAACTCTCGTTTCGTAAAAAAGTTCAGGTGCGTTGCGTGGTTTCAAACATGCCGTATGGAAGGAGTGTTGACACTTTTATGGTAAAGTGCCTTTTGTCAAGGACACGTTGCCTCTTAGATTTGTGAAAGGGCGAGGCAAATACCATGGTTTCACCAACTGTTAACGTATGTCTCCTGTTCCTTCTCGTGGATAGCCTCAGAGGTTCAGGACATAAACCTCAGGTTGTTCGGTACTCTGCGCTCGCTTTTGGTGCCGTATACGGCTTCTACCACCGCCGCACACTTCAAGAACAGCACAACCAGCAAAAAGTGGACCACGCCCTACACGAACGGAAACGTCTAATTGCTGAAGCAAAGGAGGCCTGGAAAAGACAGAATGAAGCAAAAAGTTCAACTGGTGCGTCTGGGATTTCTTGTGTAGTATCCCACTAGTGGCCATGCTGGCGGTTGGAGATACATACAGGTTTACATCTGCGCTAACAATTGATTCTTTCCAGTGATCACAGACACGGAAGATTCTCGATTTGATCTAGAGGAACTCTTGCTGTCACTTGAGAAGACATCATAGTAGACATGTACGCTCCACAGTGGAAAGTGTAAAGAAAACTTTCCATGAACGGTTTTTTTGCACGCTGCTCGCGCACTCCTCTCCTTAAATTGTGCTAGTCACCTAATTAGATACTTTCTACAAACTCCTACATGTGGCCGCCATGAGAACAAGAAGTAGTAGAGGGTAGCAGTATGTTTTGCGCAAATGTCCACAATAACTAAGCAGAATCGTGAGAAACATCGCGTCGCGTCAATCTGGTCTCCCTCAATACCCTACCAGTGACCGCCGTGCTCTGCTTTAGAAACGTCGATCTCCGCTTAAACGTTGAATTACTCGGAGCTTCAATCTCTGGACGTTATAATATGAAACCTCAGGTTGAGGAAGTTGAAGATGATCTTGCCGCAGAGGAAGAGAACAAACTTATCAACGAGGTCCGTCAACGCGCTCATCGTACCTCTATTTTTCACAACCTCATTTCCCCCCCATTTTTTCATCTCTAGGAGTACAAGACCTGGTGAGTTCCGTGGACAGATCCATTCTATCACGCGGCAGTCTAATAAAGTGGTATGCCTTAGGAAGAAGAATGCACCATACCTCTACGATGTTGTTATAACACACGCTCTCGACTGGCCAAGTCTGACCTGTCAATGGTTTCCAGACAAAGAATCGTATGTCCTACTGTTGTTAATCTTAATCTCCAACGTTATCTGTTCATTAGACCCCAGAACAAGCCCTACACCACCCACCGGCTTCTCCTCGGCACTCACACATCAGGGCAAGCCCAAGACTACCTCCAAATCGCGACTGTCCAGATCCCGAAACGCGACGGGCCCGCGTCAGGCGGTGACAAACTCGACTCAGGCGACTATGACGATGAACGCGGCGAGTTGGGCGGCCACACTATCCCCGCCGCACCGCGAATTCAGATCATTCAAAAGATAAACCATGCGGGCGAGGTCAACCGTGCGAGGTACATGCCTCAGAATCCGGACCTTATTGCGACGAAGGCTGTCACGGGCGAAGTGTTGATCTTTGACCGGACGAAACACTCGAGTGATCCTGAGAAGGGAGGAGTGTGTAAACCGGATATCAGGCTTGTTGGTCAGAACAGGGAAGGGTGAGTTGTTGGTGATAACTGCCACATCAAATCATGTTTCCTCACGTCATTTTCTACAAGGTTCGGATTGGCATGGAATCCTCTGAAGACGGGGCATGTCCTCGGTGCATCTGAGGATATGACAGTTTGCCATTGGTATGTGCGCCCCATGTTTTGATACAGGAAAAGTAAAGCTCACTCACGAATGCAGGGACATCAACTCATATACCAAGGCAAACACGACAATTGAACCTGCGACAGTTTTCAGAGGTCATACGTCAGTCGTCGGAGTATGTGACCTGTTTCTGGTCCATCATCAAGGCTCACATGAACTCAACATTGTGTCGTACTTAGGATGTGGATTGGCATGCGACAGATGAAAACATCTTTACTAGTGTTGGTGACGATAAAATGATGATGATGTACGTTGTCATTCCAATGCATACTTGGTAGGATTTTCATCTTAGCACAGATGGGATAAGAGGAACTCTTCAAGTCCTGCAACGAAAGTTCAAGCCCACGAACAAGAGATTCTCGCCGTCGCATTCAGTCCCTCGACGCCGCACCTGATTATTACGGGTAGCGCAGACAAGGTATGTGTTTTCCATGACTGAAATTGCGAGAGTTTCAATAATTGATATCAGGCATGTATTCTTCACGATATGCGGTCACCTGGAAGGACGCTGCACGTCTTCGAGTCTCATACCGATGAAGTTCTTCATGTTGCCTGGTCACCACACAGCCCGAGCGTCTTTGCTTCAGCATCTAGCGACCGCCGTATTAATATTTGGGATCTATCTCTTATTGGACAAGAACAAACTCCAGATGACCAAGAGGATGGACCACCAGAACTGTTGTTCGTTCATGGCGGTACGCAATTCTCTTTTGAGAAATCGATTTTTGGTTGATTTCCTTACAGGACACACGGCGCGCCCAACGGATTTCTCATGGGCACCTGGTAAGGACGAGAACTGGACAGTCGCAAGTGCCTCTGAAGATAATGTCGTGATGGTCTGGCAACCGACGATGCGTGTATGGGCAGGCGACGCGATCAAGATCGATGAGAACGAGTTGGAAGCTGATGGTATGGAAGGTGTTGAAAGCACCCCTGCGGCCAGTGGATCAGGGAAGAAAGGCAGCACCAATGTAGGCCAGAGAGGCCAGAGTATGGATGTCAGCACCCCTGGAGATGAATGAGCGTTACGCGTGTCTGCGTTGATTGTTTGTAGTCCCTTCTTGAAATATCGTATCAAATAGGATAGCCCTTTTTTCACTGGGTATGATATCTACATGGCAAGTGATAATTTACAGCGGCGCCATTTCCCGATTTTCTCGCGGAGATTTCATCTCCACGAAGTCGTAAGGTTTTCTCATACGAACAGTATCCAAATGAGCTCGAATAGCACTACCAGAAGTATTCAGGATGGAACCATACCTCACCCACAAATGACAAAAATGGTTTTCGCAAGCTGCTCCTGTCTCAACGGATGTGTAGGCTTTTTGCCCGCTCTCGCGCCTTTCGCGAACTTCGCGTTCCGTTGACCCATCCCAAATTCAGTAGGCTAAAGATCCATACATCAGGTACTGTATCATTTTAAGATGCATTGTGATATATACCATATCTGTATACGGCAGAAAGAAGGAGCGATGTGGTTAGAGAATCAATATGTACAAGGATGATGCGGATATGTTGCGCGAAAGTGGCGGTTAGAATGGTCTGGTGTCAGCTTTAATTCTCATGACACATATGTGGTCGGACAGCCCATTGACACGTCTGTTCCTTTGAGCACAAGTGTATGTTGTGTCATGCAGCTTTGAAACACACATGCCGTGAGCTCGTAATCAAGATGCGAAAAGTTTAGTTCCAACTTGGTGCAAAAGACTTCCAGACCAGCTCCAGCGAACACCCTAGCAGTGGGTAGATCGCAGACGCTCCTGTTCTTCTAAAATTCCCAAGGCCGCCATAGCTGACAGCTGGACGCACATATCTAAACCACAAAACCGTGCATGTATGTATTCCTTCCGAATCTCCAAATACAGATGACACAGTACGCCGGAGCTCCGTGGCAATATCTTGAAGTAAGGGAAAATAGTCGCGTCTATCAATCGCGATGAAATGATTGAAAGTACTGTCGGAGGCAGAAGGGAAGAAGGGGGAGGGATCAGACAAAGGAATTGGGCGAGTGGAAACGAAATAAGGTTCGAACATTCTGAAACCGACCGATGGGCAGTTCAAGTTCGATCGACGATCCAGAGCGGCCTCGGACTAGGTATAAAAGACATGCAGAATACGAAGTTTTTCCCTCGCAGTTTCTGGCTTCTCTCAGAACCGTCGTTGCCCTTGGTCCCACTGACACATCATCCTGCCGCTTCATTGAGTGGCTGTCTTGTCACTGTTCTCGCCGTCGCCCACCCGCCTCAGCTCGTGATCTTCCGCAGCGGTGAAGCGTCATGGAGGTCGGTTTTGTTATTGACTATGTATTGATACGCAATGTATTGATACGCGTGTAGGGATAGACATTGGTATCGATCCATGAAACCTCTAGCCCCTCTAGGTTTTCCTCTACCTGTTGGACCACCATCAGGCTTTGTGTGATCAGACCGATCTCTCTCGGATGTCTCTACCTCCACGGCTTTCCAACGGGGTCTCAATGAGCGCGATTCAATAATAGGCACAGACGGGGTTCCCTGCATTGTTCGTGGAGATTCAGACTTTACTCGACATTGCCACATTGTCTCCCGGGGAAACCAACGTATGGTAGGTCCAGAGCGCCTCAAGTCTCTTATGCTCACCTCAATCAATGTTACAGTGGAATATTCTCAAAGAAAAAGTATGGATCCCTGAGCAAGCAAAAGACTCGCCGGAGCATGAGCCTCGAAATGGATTCACTTTGTGCCCCGCTTGTCATTTACGGTTTGATTTTTTTTACTCTTTCTATATCCGGTTTGTCAAGCAGGTGAGTCTCTCCTGTCTCCTTCTTTCTCGTTGACTTTACGAGAATCAGACAAAACAATCTATATTCGTAAATCTCTCTGGAGGAAAAAGTTCGCAACAATTTCATGGCAGGGCAGTCAATCTTGATGTATAGGCTCCGTTCCTCACACTCTTTGTCATCCATGAACAGCTTGTTCGGGCAAGCAACCCTTTTTCCTCCATCTCTCCCGACCTCTCCATTCCTGTCTCATCACAGGATTGGCTGCGCATCCAAGACATGCCTGTTGCTGGGTCCGGCCATCACTCCAACCATGAGTTTGGCAATATGTCTGGCAATGAGTCCAGTAATGTGAGTAATAAGTCTTACACCTGACTCTGCATATACTAGGATATAACTCCACAGGCCTCTCAGACTGTTGTTCCTTATGATTGTTACAGCACATCCCTGCAGCATTCAATGCCAAACGCGAGTGGTCCTCCCGGTATGGATGCAGGCACTCTTCAAGATATACTCAGTGCAACACGTTCATCTCTGAGCTGGAAGACATGTGAAGTTGAAGGGACTTCCTGGAATGGTATAGCAGAGGAAAACGTTGCAAAATATAGACAAATCACCGGTATCATAGATTGAATTTAGTTTCTGGTCTTTGATTGCCTTTGAGCATTTGTACATACACTAACAGTTGGTCTTGGCCAACCATTGCAATCTTAATCTTAATACAGCTATAGCTATGGAGGCAAAACCAACAAAAAAATTCATTCAAGGAATGCAAGTAAAAAAAGAAAATCAAAGTTGCACCGTTGTTTCTCGGTCATCCCAGCTCTTCCTCAAGCTCTCTCGCCAAAAAATCGTCCTCTTCGTCCTCTTCCTCTTCTTCATTATTTTGGTCATCCTTGTGTCCTTGCCCAATTTCGACAACCTTAGGCAGCGAACTAGAATCCGCCACACGAGGTATGTCATCGAATCCTTCGGTCTTGACAACCCCGTTCAGCGGACAGATTGATTCTATAAAGTGCCATGCCTCAAAGAAGAATGCACCATACCTCTATGGTGTTGCTATCACCCACGCTCTTGACTAGCCAAGTCTGACCTGTCATAGATAAAGAATCGTAAGTCCCATCACCGTTCAACAATGTCTGTCTGTTCATCAGACCCCAGAACAAGCACTAGAGCACCCACTTGGCATGCGACAGATGAAAACATCTTTACCAGTGCTGGTGACGATCAAATGGGCGGGTGACGCGATTAAGATCAATGAGAACGAGTTGGAAGCTGATGGTATGGAAGGTGTTGAAGGCGCCCTGCAGCCAGTGGATCTAGGAAGAAAGGCAGCACCAATGTAGGCCAGAGAGGCCAGAGTATGGATGTCAGCACCCCTGGAGATGGATGAGCGTTACATGTGTCTGCGTTGCTTATCTGTAGACCTTTCTTGAAATATTGCATCAAATAGGATGGCCCTCTTTCGCCGGGTATGATATTTACATGGCAAGTGATAATTTACAAACGGCGCCATTTCCCGATTTTCTCCTGGAGATTTCATCTCCGAAAAGTCGTAAGGTTTTCTCATAGGAACATTATCCGAATGAGCTCGAATAGCACTACCAGAAGTAACCAGAATGAGACGGGCAACTTCGAAATTGAACACGGAACCATACCTCCCCCACAAACTACAAAAATAATAAGGCTCAGAGCATAAACATTGATAGGACTCTTTTTCGCAAGCTGCTCCTGTCTCGACGGATGTGTAGGCTTTTTTCCCGCTCTCGCATCTTTCGCGAACTTCGCGTTCCGTTGACGCATCTCAAATTCAGTAGGCTAAGGATCTATACATCAGGCATCTTTATCTGGGATGCATTATGAAACGTACCATATCTGTATCCGATAGAAAGAAGGAGCGATGAGGTTAGAAGGTGAATATGTACAAGGATGACGCAGATATGTGGTTGCGCGAACGTGGCAGTTAGAATGCCGGGCCGAGACCCCCGACCCCACAACGTCACCCAATCGAGTCGAAAATTCGTCAGAATCTAAATTCGAGCTCATCGCCATGCGTGTCGAACTCGCGGACATGCCAGCGGAGGCTGTTATGGCGCGTCACTACTCAGTTGAATGAATTTCAACCAATCCTACTGCATCCACACAAAGTATACAATTGGACCAACCGCGCACAATGAAGTTTTGGATACCGCCTGCAGACAGTACGTACAAGTAACTAACGACTCTTCATTGTCAGTCAACTTTGACCTGCCTCAGCGATCTTCTATCGTGAATAATTGCGACAATGTCATATCAGGGAAATAGTCGTGGAATATCGGAGGCGATCCAACTGATCAGTGGTATTTGGTGATTACCCGTCGATACAGTTTATGACTTCACAATCCATCTGGTCCTTTCAAATAATTGTTCCGTTCACCTCAGTATGCTACCAGAACTTGAAAATGAACGAATTGGCACCATTACTTTCGCGTCTCACCGAAAGTTATTCGTTTTGACAGACAAACTCGCTTTAAGACTACTGTGGCATCATTGGTCAACGTTCAACCTTTGGCTTTGGATGACATTGTACTTCATCGATAGTATCTGCCGCTGATCTGATTGTCCTCTTCTCAGGTTTGGTTCCAACAGGGAAGGATGCCGTACAATTCAAAACTGTGACACTCGCCCAAGAGGAATGAGCGAGAAAAAAAAGCTCCCGCTTTGGGCGCCTATCACGGCGCTAACTTTGTTGTTTGGCCACGTCACTTCCCTCGCGTCCTCTCGTCTTCCTGTATGTAGAGTAAAACAGTGTTTTAGTCTACAGGGATAAGGTAAGTCGCGATTAAATAAGTAAGGAGTGGATAATGCTCACCCTCAGCCACTTCAATAAATGTAGTTTGATTGTCGCATATCCTAGATAGGTAACAAAAAATAATTAAGGTTCATGAGTAAAGAATAGTAAATACCAATTGCGAGCTTAGGGCATACCATAACAGAGAGAAGTATTCCTAACTAGGGAATGCCTGATGTTTCTCATTCTGATATCAAGGCATCCCAGTCATTCCTCAACACTTCCCCTGACTGGTATGACCAACAATGCTTTTGAGACCCATACAAGAGACTAGGTGATTGTGTGCTGCATAAGGAAGTGGTTTGGTGCAGATATCAGCTAGGTTATCAGCAGAGGGAATATGGGATATAGCAATGTCACCTTCTTGGACTTGTTCCTGGATATAATGATGTCATATGTCAATATGCTTTGCTTGAGCATGTCCTGTTTTAGCTTGGGCTAAGGCAATAGATGAGTTATTGTCTACAAGTAGGGTTGCTGGGAGAGGATGCTCGATGTCAATCTTTACAAGGAAGTTGTATATTCACAAGGCTTGCTGGAATCCCCAAGTAAATGACATATACTCAATCTTGGTGGTGAACAACATGATGGTCTGTTGACACTTTGAGTTCTAGGATACTGGCCCTCCAGCCATCATAAATACACTGGCTCAAAAAACTGCCCCAATATTTGGCCTTTTTGGAAAGATTCACATGGTGTGCAACAGTTACCTAAGCAAAAAATCGTAGAAAATTACATGACATACAACTGCATCCTGGCTTCATAATGATGTATAGATCATGTGATTTGGACAAGAACTCGCTTATTAATAAATCAAACAAAATATTCAATCATTGGGGCAGTTTTTTGACTCACTTTAATTTTCATATTTTCTCAATACTTTTCAGCAGTAGAAGATGGAAACACCTTGTGGGAAGTATAAACAATGTCATGTGACCTTGTTTGTACTAATTTGACATGTTCAACTTCAATCAATTATCTTCTTGACACTCTACCACCATCATGCAATCCGTTTCTGCTGCCAATCACTCTTCTGTTGCTTCTCTCCTTAATGAGGGGTATTCTCAGTGTCAAATCCAAGCAAAAACTGGCCTGGGAAAGGGCACTGTGGGGAGGATCAGCAAAGAACTGGAGAGCAACAAAGAGAATCATCCTGGAGGTCATCCTTCTAAGCTTACAGCATATGACAAACAGTCTATTATTTGTCAAATTACTACTAGGAAGCTGGATGATGCTGTTCAAGCTACACAGTTCATTAATTCTGTCATCTCCAGTCATGTCAATCCTCAGATAGTCAGGAATGCATTGAAGGAGGCAGGTTTTTGCTCAGCAACAAAGAAGAAAGTTTCCATGCTTAAGGCTGCTCATCATGCAAACCGGCTCAAGTTTGCTCAGTATCATGAAAACTGGGCAGTGGAGGATTGGAAAAGAGTTTTGTGGAGTGATGAGACAAAGATCAATCATATTGGATCAGATGGGAAGGTATATGTGTGGAGAACCACTATCTGACCACATCACTACACCAACTGTCAAGCATGGAGGAGGAAACAATTTAATGGTATGGGGCTGCATGGGTTGGAATGGAGTAGGGAAGCTCATTGAAGTTTAGGGGGAAGATGGATGCTACACAGTATTGTGAGATTTTGGATGAGGGAGTGGTGGAAAGCTTTGAGAAGTTGGAAATGGAGGAGGAAGGACAATATTTTCAGCAGGACAATGACCCAAAACACACCTCCAAATAGGCAACAACCTGGTTTTCTGATAACAACATCATTGTGATATCTTGGCCTGCCCAATCCCCTGACCTCAATCCCATTGAACACCTCTGGGTTTACATCAAGCGCAAACTTTTGGAGTATGAGGTACCCCCTAAAGGAGTGCATGAGTTGTGGGAGAGAGTGGTCAAGGAATGGAATGAAATACTACCAGAGGTATGTCAAAGCCTCATAGAGAGCATGCCTAGAAGGATCAAAGCAGTTATAAAGGCAAATGGAGGCCATACCAAGTACTAGATATGAAAATTAGAGTAAATTAGAGTGGGTCAAAAAACTGCCCCAATGATTGAATATTTTGTTTGATTTATTAATAAGCGAGTTCTTGTCCAAATCACATGATCTATACATCATTATGAAGCCAGGATGCAGTTGTATGTCATATGATTTTCTACGATTTTTTGCTTAGGTAATTGTTGCACACCATGTGAATCTTTCCAAAAAGGCCAAACATTAGGGCAGTTTTTTGAGCCAGTGTATATATCCTGATGTGGATCTCCTCATGTCCAGATCTCCCCCATAATTGGCATTGACATAGCCAAGTGGCTTAATAGACTCCTCCAGTTCACATGAGTATGCAATTTTGTAATCTAAGGTACCCTTCACATCGGCCAGTACATTCTAGTGTGTAGGGCCAGGGTTAGATTGGAAATGGGCTAAGAGCATCACAACAAATGAAAGGTCAGGTCAAATAGCTGCTTGCACCCACATTAATGCTTCTAGGAACTGATAATATGGCTTGTCCAACATATACATCCTTTCTACTTCTCTTTTTGGTGTCATGTCATTTGTCAGTACAGTGCCAGAAGGGAGTGGCATATAGTAGGAGTTGCACTCTGACATGCTGAAGTGCTTGCTTGATTACTCTGACAAGGTAGGCCCTTTGTGAGAACATGATGATGCCTGTGCTGAGGCTTCTGTGAATTGCCATTCCAAGGATGTATATGGATTAGCCTAAGTCCTTGACTTCATAGATCCTTGCTAGTTCTTTCTTGGCTGCTTCAACCCTCCTTTGTCAATGAGATCCCAAACATATTGTTGTTGAATGTATTAGTTATTATTTGTTCCTTGCCAGAGATTCTTAATTGTATACATAGATTGGCCCTCAATTTCCAGTATCCAAGGTTGATGATGTAGGCTCCATCCAGAGTCCAATACCAATTAAAAGCCCCCTTACATCAAGCCATAGATGGTTTTTCAGAGGAACACCAGTTTTCCTTCTCCTGGAAAACTAGGGAGCAATCACATGTATACATTGTGCTCTGAGATACTGTTAAGATATGCAGAAACAAAATTAACTTGCCAAATCTCCAGTTTCTCCTGTGCTGCAATGGCCACAGACATCCTCAGGAACTTTAGCAGCATACATTTATCAAAATCCTCTCCCACAATCTATAAATAACCCATAGCAACCAGTCTGTATGTCAAGTCACCTCACCCTCAGTATTGTATTCGTTCACAAAAACCCATCTGCACTCAGCAACATTCCTCTCTCCCAAAATCAAGGCTTCCTCCATCAACTCAAAGATCTCCTTGTTTGCCATTATCCCAAGCTCTTCCTCCATGGGCTGGAACCTACAAGTCTAGCATTCTCATTGCCTCCTAATATGTCTTTGGCACATAGTCATCTGAATCATTGTCAAGGCCAGTCATATTTGCCAATTATGCGTAGGGTCCCTCTACTAGTAGAGCTGCAGAGAGTCCTCCCTCAGTTGCTCAGTCCTCACCACCATCTCATGCTTCACTTTCTCTCTTGATCATCTTTCTTGCTGCTATGAGAGCTGACATGGATTGTGTAAGTTGCAAGGATCTTCTAGATGATTAGGTAGCTTGTAGAAGAGCTTTAGTCAGCTGTTATGGGGACGAGAGGTGGCTGCATGTGTGGTAAGCACCTCATCATAGGATATATCAGAAGTGTGTTCAAGATAGACTAACCTATAGTCAGCCCTGAATCTTGGCCACTGGCTGGCATGTGGTGATTACTCCCATGTCAGTTGGTGTTAGTGTTGTGTTGTCAGGCCTTCAAGTGGGTGATTCCTCCTGATCAGCATCTAATATGGTAAATAAGCAGTTTCCAAAGCCTTTTTCAAGCTGTGGATGGGATTATATAGAAAAGAGTAAGAAAGATATATCATGCAGTAGAACAGCACACACAACAGAGATCCCTTGTTTGCCCACAAACACTTGTGAGAATGCTGATTCATTAGTTGATGGAGGTGGGCAAGTCCAATTTGTTTCTCACATTCCTACACAAAACCACCAACCAATGATATCAACAAGCAGGAGCTTTCAGACCCCACAAAAGTCAACCAAAAACTCATGTAATGATCATGCAGGTGGTAAAGCTAGTTGTTTCTGAGGTCTTTGCATTAGCATGTTGGATGGATGATCAATGGACATCACTGTTTAATTTTCTTCTCAAGCTAGGATGCTGATGAAATGTATGAGCAACTCAAAGTCAATGCCACATGTGCTCATGAAAAAGTGAGCATTCTATTATTATGTGTCAAATGCATGAGAGTATAACAGTCAGTATATACAAGCATACAAGACATTTAATCAAATTGTAGTATTTGAGAATTTTACAGGATGTGGAGATGATAGTGACCTAGAGCCAGTTGATGTAGATGACAAGGAGAATAAGTTAGATGACTGCATAAAGCAGGCATGTAAGACTGTTGGGAAGTTGAGTGCAAAAAGTATATAAGAAATAGTATACACTTAGCTGGTTTGATTGGTTCAATAATAGGTAAGCATTATCAATTCTGCAATTTTGACATTGGTCTAATTACTTAATCTGCCCAAAATAGAATGGGAAGAAGTTTGAAGGTCACATGGAAAGTTCCTTAATTGGTCAGATATCAGAATCAAAAATACAAGTAAACAATTCAAATCCAGATTTAAGATGAAGGCATCTAACAGTGATACAAATGACACCAAGGAATGTCCAGATAAAAACAAGGCACCAAGTCAAAATCAAAGACAGCTGCACAAACTGTTTTGGAGCCAAGGCATCAATTGGCAGCTAGTTGAATGAATTACTGCAGATGAAGACAAAAATAGAGTCAGCCAAGTTCCAAATGATGGAGTTAAGGATGGAAGGTGATGAAAAAAGGCAAAAGGCAGACCTTGTCAAGATGATACTGGCTTCCAAAGGTATTAGTGATTTAGTATGCAAAAAAGCAAATGAAACTTTTCTTTAGCTCTTATTGTAGTGCTGATGTTGGATAACATACTATAAAATCCTACTTGACTGGAAACAGTTCATTAAATATACATGGTACCCATGAATTCCATCACCCTAATCAGAGTCTGGTTCTAGCAGCACAGAAGCAGTAAGAAGAGTTTCTGCATAATCTAAGATGTCTGCCTGCATTTGAGTCTTCATCAGTTTCATCATATTTTGCAGAGAGAGCACTATACTATCCTCTATGGTCATTTCATCAACTTTAAGGGTTCTTACCACCATTCTGTCAACTGTGTCACACTTCACAATTACCCTGCTGTAGCTCACTCTCACACCTATTCAAGTTGAATCAAAGCTCCTTTCTATATAACATGTCTTTTCTGACTTGGATCTGTTATGTTGTTGGTGAAACACAGAGGTAATGTCTTAACAGAATGAAACTTATTAGGAAAAAAGTCATGCTCAGCCACAGCTGTCAAAAGTGGAGATTCAATCTGTTTTAGATGCACCCCTTTGTGGATGACATGCTTGCATCTCACCTCATTGTCGTCATGCCTGCAGCTGGTCTGACATGCAAGAATGAACCTCCCTTATCCTGAATACAACCTGGCATTCCACCTAGATTCAAGCATAAATAATGTTCCACTTCATTTTCCTAATAATCAACATTACATACATAGTGATAATTCATATCTACAAAGATGTTTTTAGTCAAGTACAGCTTCCCTCCAATATTTCAGCTTGCAAGGCAATGTTGGGATGGTGGTAGAGGGGTTTGAAATCTGCCCTATGGCTTGAGTGACAATGTGTGACTGACGGAATGACCATAGGTAGCTGCTCCCCCGGGCCGCAGTTGTAAGTTGTGTCGGAACTCGGATTATTCTGTGATCGACTCTAATCAATTATCATGGGCAAAGGCAAGAAACTAAAGGCAGCACTACAGTCCCAGCAATCTCGTTTCAAAACCAAGGAAAAACTCTCACATGCTGCACAAGTCGCTGAACAACGTTCGAACAGAAATGCAAAACAACAGTATTCCAAGGGTGCTTCTGCCAATCCTCCGTCAAATAGCTTGAACAAAGGAAAAGGAAAAGCACCACCTCGGCGAACGACTATCCCATTTCGCTCCACAGATAATATTCTTCTAATTGGGGAGGGAAACTTTTCCTTTGCACGCGCTCTGATATGCGATCCACCAGCTGAACTACGTGATTTGGCTCCGAAAAATCTGACGGCGACGGCGTATGATACCGAGGACGAATGTTACGAGAAGTATGCTGATGCTCCAGAGATCGTGTCCTGCCTTCGACAGCGGGGTGCGCAGGTCTTGTTTGGTGTAGATGCGACAAAGCTAGAAAAAACCGCGCAGTTGAAGGGAAGGAGATGGGATCGTATAGTGTGGAACTTTCCTCATGCAGGTTCGTTTGCCTCTTACCTATGAGAATGTATCATGAACACTGGTCGCTGATATCGTTCTTGCTAGGAAAAGGGATCACTGACCAGGACAGGAATATTCTATCGAACCAAGTGCTGATACTTGGATTTCTGCGATCGGTCGCCAAGATTCTGTCACTAGGACCTGTCCCTTCCTTTACAACCCCACGCAAGCGGAAAAAGAACGACGACAGTGATGATGATGGTGATGGCGATGGCGATGGCGAAGCAGAAGACGAGCCAATACCTGTAGAGACAGAGGAGGGAGAGCAATTCAAATTCATCACACCAAAAGAGGCTGTCAAGACACGCGGGACTGTTCTCATCACGTTGCGGAACGTATCCCCTTACACGTTATGGTTTGTCTGCATAAGTTCTTTATGTATTCAAGCTCAGGAATGGCGACTTCAGGGATGTACCACGGCTTGCTAAGAAACCGCCATTACCAACGACGGGAAGCACACCGCCGAATCCACGATACACCCTTTTGCGTTCGTTCGGCTTCGATCGAAGTGCGTATAAAGGATACGAGCATCGTATGACGAAGGGAACGCGGGCTCATGGCACAGGCAAAACGGGAGAAGGTGGTGAAGATCGGACATGGGAGTTTTGTCTGCAAGACGGACAATCCAACAGCGAGTGATGAAATGCATTAGCGTAAGGATCATGTGTGGATTATATATGTATCAGTCTATACGCTAAGATGGGGGCGCAGCACCTGTACTCGAGGCTGCAGCATCTTCTTCCAAACCCTTCTTCAATCCTTCCAATGTCCGCGCCAACTGTCCTCCACTTGCCTGACTAAGGACTCCTACTAATTGCATACCCGGTGCACTGAGCAATCCCACGATTTGTGCCCGCAACGTCTCCAATGTCGGAAGCTGCGCGACATTTTTTATCCCTTGCGGTAGGAATACTCTTCCCTCAACCAGCGCACCCATAAGCTTCAACTCGGGATAGAGAATCCGTCGTTGGCGCTTCACTCTTCGACCTGGCGTTTCTGGGTCCGCATTCTTCTCCTGCTCCGCCTTTTTAATCTCCTCAGGTGTTTTTGGTGGCTGCGCGGGGACAGTACGCTCTAATGACCGCAGTATAGCACTGAGTTGCGGAGGGTGAAACGATGGGAGTGAGAGCACGAGAAAATTGCCTGTAGATTCGCCGATCATCTTGTCCACCTCGGCTAGATTTATTCCAGGAAAGTCACGTAAAGCGGCTCCAAAGATGCTGGTGCGAATGAAGGTGAGAAGGGGTTGAGGCTGAGGCGTAGCAGGTATGGCAGCGGAAGCGAGGGATGGAGTAGCGCGGTTCGAGGCGACGAGAATATCGCGGCGCAGTTGTACTAGGCGGTTTGCAGAGAATTGGTCGTGGTGAAGAATGAGAAGAGGCCCATCTCTGCTGCCGTCAAGAATCCTCCTGTACCAGTTGTACTGGAATGCCTTTTTATCCTTAAAAACGCGTGGCAGCTTCTTCCCTGATAGAATTTTGGCAGGTTTGACCGAGATAGCATATCCGCGCGATGCAAGAGGCGTCTTGGTCGCTGTCAACCGCGGCGAGCATCGTGCTGGACTCAACATCGCGTGAACGGAAAGTTTGCTCGAGATGCGGAGCGGAATTCGGAAGCCAACATTTCTTGTGACGCGTAACGTTCACGGTCACGGCAATTCTCCACCCTTCTCCTCGACTGCGTGATATTGTACTAGCATGTAAGGCACGCCTGAATGCCCATAAAATTTAGTCTCTTACTCTGCATGATGACAGGGACGAAGACGACGAGTTTTTGTACGGAAGTTCCTCGGTATCGGCGCCTAAACATGGTAAGAATCATCAGGGATATCCAGTTGTGAACTTCGCGGAGAGTTCTCTGTTGTTATTGCCTACATTCTTCAATGACATCGTTTTGACGCCTATTTTTTGTTCTTGTGTGATGCGTTAGCTCCTCAATCGTAAGTTGTCAGTCATAGTTATTTTGGAACGTTGAACATAAACATTCCGCGCAGAAGTCCATACGATGACCCCGTAGACCCACCGACGAATGGAACCTTTTCAAATTTGGAACCTGATGCAAATGACGACATTTTTGGTACTGCTCAAGAACCATTTAGTACTACGCAAGAACTATTTGGTACTTCCCGAGAACCGTCGGGTACACCAGAAGTCCCCGTGAATGGCATACCTCGAGAGCAAGAGGAGGAAGAGGAAGAGGAAGAAGTTGATCTTGGGGACGAAAGCGACGAGGATGTGAGTAGTACTATCATGTTTCTATCCTTTTTACCCAACTTGATCTTGTCATGAGGTGGAAATTATCATGGAGGCAGCACCCCGGTCAATTGACTTCAGGTAGCTTGTTTTCTTCGGCGTCTCCACCCAATCGGCTTATCAGTATCCAGGCATGGAGCTGGCCGAGGTCAAACGTCAAGGACAGTCAGCTCGTCAATACCTACGCAACCTAGAGCAGGTAAGCTCCTTCTAATACTCCTGCATCCACTGACTCAGTAACATGTCCCAGCTACCCAGTCCTTACTAACAACAGAATACACTCCAATCTCGCGAGGCGGGCCTCCAGAAGCCGCCGCCCATGCTTCCGGGCCTGTTCACTCCCAAACCCAGTCTCATGGTGCTGGGTCTTTTTCTAGTCCTTCACACTCCCACTCCCAAGCACCCGGCGCGCATCCCTCAGACGCTGAAGCACAACCAAAAGAGGACGATGGCATGGATACCTCCGCTCTGCCTCCCGTGACGGCACCACCGTCTCATCCTGGCGTTGACCCGACGGTGACAGGGGTGATGGATGGGCGCTCAATTCTTGATTTCGACCTTGCTACCATGGCTGAAAAGCCGTGGCGACGACCTGGCTCTGACATCAGCGATTGGTTCAACTACGGGTTTGACGAAATTTCATGGGAAGCGTATTGTTACCGCCGTCGCGACCTGGGCGAGCTCGCCAATGTGCTCAAGACCAATGTTATTGTATGTTCTCGCTATTTTCTACAAAATGATTATACAAACTAGCTTGCCTGCGTGATATAGAACTTTGCAGGAATGCAGGAAGAGCAACTTACCGCCCTTCCTCCAGAGGTGCGACAGATGGTGATGACAGGTGCGAATGCCATGATGAATGGAGCTGCGAATACTGGCATGATGGGCCCAGGCGTTATGATGGATATGTCTGGGATGATGGGGCCCATGGGTATCGGCATGGACATTGGAATGGGCGGCGGGATGATGCAGATCCAGCCCGACGGAACTGGGCAGATGCAGCAGGGAGTTACGAATGGGACGCCAGAGCAGGCCGCACAGGGCAACGTTGCCGTTGGGATGATGCAGGATGCTGGGTTTAATGGGCAGCAACAGGGAGATATAATGGGTATGAGTATGGGTAACGAGTATGGGATGCAGGTCTGTCCCCCTTCTCTTCTTCTGCGTTTGTGCTGATGACGTCCCGACTGCAGCAACAGGCTCAGATGGGGCAACCAATGTATCAAAGCATGGATGGTCCGCAACAAGTTGTTGCTCCCGTGCCAGTACCAGGAGGCCGTGGCGGATCTCCCGCGGCGTATCGAGGACGGGCGCAAGGCATGAGCCGTGGCCGCGGTTTCCCAGGGCGGGGTCGTGGGCGAGGCGGATTTGGCGATGGTCGTGCGTTGAATTACTTGATTGGATAATTACCACTTGTGTTGACGTTCGAACCATATTCTGTTCTTTTTGCATGCATACAGCTCCACTGCCGGTGCCAGTACGGCCTGCGTCGCCGCTTCCTCCGGGAGTCCCGACGGGCCCGCGAAATCAAAATAAGTACAAGGATCGAGATGGGAATGCACCTGCTGTAGATGGATTGGACTATGGTGGCACCAACAAGGACCTCGGCATGGGCAGAACATCTAGTGGCGAGCCAGACGAGAGGAGTATGAGCCGGTACGTTTATACGTTTTTTCCTTAGTGTATGTAATCAATTTAAATTGTTCTACGATAGAAAACGGCGAAGTTCTCCAGGGATGGATGATAGCCGCAGTTCGAAGCGCCGTTGAGGAATGCACAAATGACCTCTCCTATTTCTTGTTGGACTCCTCGCATGTATATCTCTACTCTTATATAAAATATTCCTTTGAATTCTCCGAGATAACAAATGATAGCAATGTTCAAAAGTACATAATATACAGAAATAAGACTTAGTTCCAAGCCTGAAATTAATAATAGTATCACTGTAAGTATCATGAAGCGCGGGCTCCTGCTCTTCCACCTCCCGCTCTCCGTTTTCCACCGCGTCCAGAACGCTTCGCGTTTCGCTTGGTGCGGCAAGCATCACAAAACCAGCGACCTTCAGGCGGTACAACAAGACCGATACAAGCCAAATGAAACTAGCAAGCCGTTAGTTAATTAGTCGATCAAGCCGTACCAAGCAAGGATAAACATACCCATTCTCTTTCGCACTGCGAGTCATCGCATGCAATCATCTCTCCATAACTGATACCATTGCAGAAACAGTATCGTCTATCGTCTCCGTCGCCCTCTCCGTCGCCTGCGTCGCCTGCATCTCCTGGTATACCAGGCCCAATAGTAGTATTGATGGGTATGATCGGCATAGTCACACCACGCGACACCGGCATCCCCGGGCCTTCGAGCTGCTGCGTCAACGATGAATTCCAATCCTGTGCACCAGGGATGTTGGGAGGCATAACGTGAATCTCGTATGGGCTCGGGTGGTGTGCATGTGTGCCATTTGGGACGGCACCGTTCTGGTAGGGAAGTGGAAGGGAAGCGTGGTGGGACGATTGAGGGACATTGTACGCGTCGCGGCGCGAGCTTCCACCGTGTCCGTTTGGGTGCATTCCATTCTGCTCGTATGGATCACCCGTATGTGGCGTGGCACTGCGATTGCCTGCGGGGGGCCGGGAACGTTTTGAACCAGCCGCGGAACCGGCGCTGCGTGCGCTGGTTCCGTTGGCTGCTCCACGATACGATGAGTTTCCGTTGGTTGGTGGAAGGCCATGCGAGGTGACGGAGACGAGGGATTCGGACGGTGAGGCAAGACGGTCGTTTCTGAAGGCGGAGGATCAGAGTATTGTAGTTATGTTGATGAGGATAAAACACACTTTTTGGCTCGAGCACGAGAACGGGGATTGAGTTCATTCTTATCTTTCCTGGGAGAACGCATGATATCGAGGTCGTCGTCACGCTGCAGCACTCGCTGCCGCTTCTTTGCCGGGCTGGGATCTGGCGCGCTGGTGAGCAAGGATCCATATCCACCTCGTCTTCTCCGAGTGTTCTCTGGGGGAAGAGCAGGCATAAAAGACCGCGCTGAGACGTGGGGGTATGTGGTCTTCCTATCGAGGGAAGATGGGTCAAAATTGGGAATGTGTTCGGCGAGGTTCTTGAGGTGGGCCATGTTGTACTTGAGATTGTCTGCTGCCTGGCAGGCCACGCGAATTTTGTCGTCGCCGCCAAGCTTGAGTCGGGCGGCTTCCTCAGCGATCTCGGCAAGGAGCCAAAGACGTTCTTGCTTGTCTTCCTTGTTCTCCTCGATCATAAGGGTTAGTTTGTTGATTTTGGTGGTGAGAGAAGCCATGGAAGAGGAAAGAACGGCATCGAGCTCGCGAAGGTCGGCAAAACTGCGTGAAAGCTCGAGGGGGAGGGTGTCGAGGGTGTGTGTGTACTCGGAGAGTAGGGCGAGGGAGTACGGGGTGTTGTCGAGGACGTCGAGGGCGACGGTTGCGGTTGCTGAGTTGCGCGACGGCGGCATCGGGCAGCTCGTCGTGGTCGAGGCCCAACCTTTGGAGAGGCCATCCAGGGATTTTGTCCAGACAACCGGGGATATCCAATTTTACTCACGCTCGGACAAGATCTTCGCCAAATTATCGATACAACAAATTAGATATGTTACTACAGTATCCACGGATGCCGTGTCTTTTCTACATTTCTCCTTTTCCACGGACTCTTTGTCTCTAAAAAACCCCGAATGATGGCTTCACTTCCGTCTCAGGAATTTCTTGAACACGTTCGAGCTCTGCGATTGAGAGCTTCCGCGCTTGGGTTGTGCACCCGACAACGACGACGCAAACGCAGCGTACATGTCGTGTGTGTCGCGCGGCGACTGATGGAATGACGAAAAAGCGTGTGGTGATGTGGTCCCGGAGGGAAAGAAGCCGTAAGTGGGCGAGGCAGGGACGGTGAATGGGTAAGACGGCATGTCGCTGGTTGAATACGAGGCGATGAGTGTGAAAAGAATGCGATGAAGTCAACTTGGAATTGATCTCGAGGAAAAACGATGACGGAAGGAACAGAAATAGGGGCCGGGATTTGCGGGTATGCCTGGCACAGCTGTCTGAGAGCAAATTTGTGGTGTCGATGTCTCTTAGCTGGTGCCGATGTCTCTAGGCTGGTGTCGATGTCTCCAAGCTGCTGGGTGTGATGATTACCGTCTCCATCGAAAACAGCCCAGCTTAAATATGCCCTCCAGAGTACAAGGCTGCTTCCTCATATAGATCTTGCTTTGTCCGGATTTGGAATTTGGTCATCGATGCACCAACTCTGCACCGCCTGATCCAACCGCATGATGCTTTATTGCAACGTTATTGGTCAATTTTGCCCGGAGAGACATGCGTTCCAGGGGGTTCCAATTCCCAGATACAAGAAATTTTTCAGGCCAAGTTGCATAAACGTCGGCACTTTAACGGACTCAGAGCATTCTCAAGGGAGAGTCTCAACGCAAAAGTACGGGGAACTAGACAAGGCTTGGATCGATAGTAGAGGTTCAGAATAACCTTGAAGCTTCGAGGCTGGAAGCGTTTTCTGAGCAGAATTAGTCATAGCCGTTTTTGTAACAAGTCAAGTTTCGAATTCCTTACAGATCACAATGACGTCCTCGTGGCCACAACAATTTTTCAAAACAAGGTCTTGTACTTACTTTGAGTAGCGGTCTTGTATGCACGTCTATAGCCTTTTTCGCCGTTCCCCGACGCCAACATGAATCAACTGCAACTTGAAATTTGACGGGTATATGGGTATACGAGTCGTTGTATGCTAATGCGCTTCAGGGCCACAGGCCTCAGCTATACCAAAAACTACACAAAACACTAAGAAAACCGTTAAACATACCACAAAAAAGCTAGTCCCTTAAAATTTATACGAGGGAGGTTTCCCGTCTATGGAGATGGTGGACGACGATGTATAATGAGTATCCTCTGGAGAACTCGCAGCACTAGAACGGGGCCCAGACCCTGATCTCCTATGAAGCATCGATAATTGGATAAAGTCCGGATGTCGATTGGGCCTGAGGAGATTGAAATTCTTCAGATCCGAGATATCAAGAGCGGCTCTTGAGCCTGGAGCAGGATGAGAGAGTGTGAAAGGTTCAATTGGGGTTGAGCCTGGAGCAGGATGAGAGAGTGTGAAAGGCTCAATTGGGGTCAGTGAACGGGACCCTGACGACTTGCCTATGTATTACGATAACACATCAAAATGGAATCCCATACGTTATAAGCATATAGAAACGCACCGAAGCTGGAAGTACTACCGGTGTCTTGTAGCGTGACGAAGCGAGCAAGTCGATTACGGCGTCGTTTGCAATAGATGATAGCGGCGACAAGCACCGCCAGAATGACCGTGCTTCCTGCAGCAACCCCTACTATTTCTCCTGTGCGTACATTAGTTTTAATAGACCCCGCAGCCGCTGGCAGTGGAGTGTTTGTACTTTGTAGCGCGGACGTTGGTACCGGAAGAGTGCTACTGGGGCCGATAGTGGGTGGTTCTGTTGTGATGTTCCTACTCGAAGATGAAGATGAAGATGAAGACGATGAAAACGAAGACGAAGATGAAGATGAAGATGAAGACGAAGATGAAGATGACGAAGGGGGAGAAATTGTTGTTTGCATAGTATTCGATGATGTAATCGGGGTAGGCACCGGGGATGTGCTTGGACTTGAGGGTGGCCCCGTTACCATCGCTGGCTTTGTTGTTATCTCATATACCACGTAGTCGAGACTATAAGTCATATTCTGGACATCTTCAATTTCGATCAACAGTTTGTGGTTTCCGGCGTCCACTGAATCATTAGAGTAAAGCAAGAAATTTTGATTTGTCACTACCATGTTTTTCTGGGAAGGGCTTTCTGTCCGTGCATATGTTATCGCGGTCGCATGGGAATCGAGGGTGTAGCGTATCGTGATGGAGCCACTGAACCTTACTGACAACGACCCATAGACATGGATATGTGATCCTGGAGAATAAGAATATAGCTCGGTCCTTACGCTCACCCGTGAACGAAAAAAAGAAGAAGGGACAAACCTGTAAAGTTGAATGAAACGGAAGACCCGACTGTATTACTCTGGTGGGTACCATTGTGAAAGGGAAACCAGACCCGCATTTCCTCGCGGGTAGTGATAGGACCGACGCTGGGCGCCCAATGACCTCCGTAGACTATGGATGCGTCGTCGTCGTCGACGATGACTTGTTGTCCCGGCTTCACGAAAACGTGGTTGACAGTCACAACCGCGAAATCCAACCATGTCTGCGTTAAACCTTCTAGTAGTATGGTGTGCATGCCGTCGTACAGCATCGGTGACTGCCACCACTGACAGTAATTGCCAGCAAGGTCGACTGAAAAATCCGTCTCGAACGAATCTTGTTCATCGATAGTTACTGTCATTCCCTGAGAATATTGGAGTGGAGGTGGTTTGCCATAGAAAGCTATTGTATTTCCTAGAAACCAGAAGGAATTATAGTCTATCCTTCCTTCATGTGAATGGAACTATGAATACCAGTGAATGTGACATGAAAGGACCCAGACGTTGTCCCAGACCAGGCCGAAGAATTATCGTACCATTGCGTACCGTGTTTCGTAGTCCACCCGCTTTGATAGACAAGGCTATTCGAAGCAGAATCAATAACAACGAGCGGATTTTCTGACATCGCTGAAAAGGAATGCCAGTACCATGTGGAGTGATAAAAAATGCGCTGGACGAGCGACAAATATAACGCAAGAGCTCAAGGGTAACCATCAAGCCGGAGATCATGACCGACATAAGAGAACAGCGGTGCCAGAGAGATGCGTTGCACAAAAAAATTTTCATTTTCATCAAATCATGTAAACGGGTCGATGGGAGATGGGAACTGAGTTGTACTGTACATCTAGATCAATGCATCGCGAAACAGAATCTTCCGGTTGGATGGTCCAGACTGTCAGAAGGAAGACCGACCGATGATTCCAAGGCCGACGAAGGCGTTCAAGTTGTGAGAAGTTGTTAGTCAGGCTTGGACAAGACTTCAAGCTTCATACTATTTTACCTCGCTGGCAAGCATGCAATATATCGTACTCTGTCGAGTTCTGTAACAGAGTTTTACATGCCCGAGTCGGATTTGAATCGAAGTTCTCTGGCTCTATGCGTACGGCGAGCTGTCATACTGAGATTATTGGAAAGGGTGGCCACCCGTACTCGAGTAATGTTCGGAAACTAAATCAAGTTTCACGCGCCGAATCAGCTCCATGATCGGCAATACTTGTCTCTGCAACCACCAGATTCTTTGCTTGATTGTCAGCTCAGCAAAGAACACACATTGCGAATGAAGATCATATATTTTATTCACAGGACTTGTGTCATAATCGACACATCCAACTACGTCCTAAGCACTATATTAAGCCATCATAATGTTCTTGTTTGATCGTCTGTCGTTACCGTTGTGAGGGCGCGTCTTTCTAGCTGAGATGGAAGAAGCTATTACAGCAGTATCAGTACCAGTAGGAGCAACCGAATCAGAATCAGCGGTCATAATCGTGCTTGCCCTGACAATGGCGGGTGATGGGAAGGCTTGCCACCAACACCGGGGCCAGGAACAGAGGCATCTCCAGCACCAGCATCTTGGACAGAGCCGTACAGCTCACGCGACGAGTGGTCGTGCTTGTGCTGATGAATAGGAGCAGCAGAATCGGCTGAGCCACCGTTAGTCATTTCGCGTTGGCCCTGACAATTTCGGGCGATAAGGCGCTGCGCTATCCACGCTCGAAGAGCTCGTCGTCAAAGTCACGCGGTGCTTGTGTTGATGCTTGTGGTAAATCTTGTGAGGATGTGCCTTGCCGCCCGCAGTGGTAGAAGACGCAGCAGCAGCAGTGGGATCATCATCGTTTCAGGACTCACATTCGCGCTTGCCCCGATCATGGCGGTGGTGGCGGTGTTGGTGAGGCTTGTTACCAGCATCAGTATTAGGGGCACTACCAGCATCAGTATTAGAGGCACCACCAGCACCATGATCCTGGTCAGAGCCGTCCAACTCACGCGAAGAATGATCGTGCTTGTGCTGATCGGTAGGAGCAGCGGAATCACCCGAGGCACCATTGCTCATCTCCACACGGGCCCTTACGATTGTAGTCATGCGTCATGCTGTCGAGCTCACTCATTGTCAAAACCACGAGTGGAGACAGCGACAGCGGTCGAGTGATGGTGCTCGTGCTCGTGGGGATTTTTCTCGCCTGTTGCAGCGTTAGACGGGCAAGCGTAGGAGAGACAGGATCAACGAAGCCCGCACCATAGTGTTTATTGACCATAGGCGCAGCGGAGACAGGATGGAAGCGGCGATGGATGCGAGGGGGATAGCTTAAGAATACTTCATTCTTTATAATGTTTGAGAGCTGAGCTGAAAGGAAGTTTGGTCTAGGCGGTACTCAGAACCTGCTGAGGACTGAAGAATCGAGAATCACCAGGTAAGCCTTCTTATACCATGAAATGATGAGATTGTCTCGTATCTGTAGCAATAGAGCCGTTTAGTTTCGTCTATTCTGAGTCTAGTAACGCAAACAAGATCATCGCCAGTTATAGACTGGATGTGGTACACATTCCGTCAGATCATAACGAGTCTGTCAAGCGGACACCAATACTGAACGGCCCTGATTCAAAGTCGATCGTCGCTTCCTGCTGTCGGAGCTACACCGTTTCGCGACCTTGGTGATTAGTAGGCATAAATCACAATGATATGATGTGTGCACTTAGATTGATGATCTGTACCAAAATCACGAATATTAGTTTGTGTCAACGAGGGGCACCAACCTCCAGGCATCCTGTCATGGCATCAACCTCAATGAACATATATGAAATTGTCTGTCGTGCGCATCCTCAACAACAAAAAAGGAAAGAGACCTACATTCAACCACATTCGTCCATCTGCAAGTCGTAAAAGCCTAATATCTGTCACTTCGACCGATCACCGTTGGCAACCGTCGAATTCTCATCACTGCGATTGAAAAAGCAGTATTTGTTTAGTTAGTATCCGGGGACATGACCATGATCAAAGAACCTTATAGCATCTTTCAAGAATATTATAATGACGTGGCATCAAATCATACCATGACACGACCGACTCGACGTCTCTTCAAGAGGTAGAACTGCATCCTTGACATTTTGACACCAATGACATAATGCGCGTTCCGTAGAAGTGAACTTCTTCGGGCTTTCTGGCCTGCTGAGGATCACGTCAAGTCAATACATATGGAAAAACTACCCATGCGAAGCATAAAACTGGCACGGACTACGCCGTTGAAGTCCCTGAAGTTACCCGAAGAGGATTCCAAATGTTTCGGCGACTCACGAAGCGAAGGATGTCAATAAAAAAAATCTCATTAACACTAGACATCGTCGAAAGGGTCATCGTCATCATCTACACAATCTATATAATCCTATGATAGCTGCGAGGTTGGAAGAAATGGCTTGGAAGGCTGGACTTACATTGAGATCAACATCTGCGACATCCACACTCATCGCCATCGGTTTCTCGACTTCTTCCTGATCTATCGGCATTGGCTTAAGCTCCTTAGCGACCTGAGACTGGCAATGTTGAAAATAATAGACAGGCTCGAAAGACTCAACTTACATTGATATCTGCGGTGTCGACATTCATCACCATCGGTTTCTCGATTTTTTCCTGATCTGGCAGTACTGACTCGGACTCTTTGACCTCCTGAGACACGCATGGTTCTGTCCAGATTTTTTCGACATGACTGGAAAAGTAGACTTACGTTCTTCAGGTCGACATCGACACTCGTCGCCATCAGTTTCTCGACTTTTTCCTGATCTTGTGGTACCGAGTCCGACTCCTTAACCTCCTGAGAGTCGCATGGTTGTGTTGACTTTCGACAAATACTTTGATGAGTAGACTTACATCCGAATCGGCGCCTGTGCCATCCACGTTTAGCGCTATTGGTTCCTCGATCGGCATCACGAGTTTTTCCTCGGCCTGCGATAATGACTCGCGCTTCTTAGCCTCTTGCGACTCGCATAGTGTCGAGAATTTCATGGCGAACCCTGCATTCGGTGGTGGGGTTGTCGTAAAAAGTCCCATGCCATGTTCACGCACAGGAAACTTCGGCATCTTCAAGGATTTGCATGATTCTCCTGTGGAGAGCTGGGAGTCCACAAGGTACACCTTTTTGATATGCTTTGGCTGAGCGGAATCTGTGTTGCAAGGTAGGGATGGGGGATGTGCTTGGGATAGCCTGGTTTCTTGTGGCGGCGAACACGAAACCTCGATTATCGGAAGCGAAGGGGATGAAGAAGTGATGTGTGGCAGGGAGCGCGAGCGCACTTGTGCAGTTGACAGTTCGGTCGACAGAGGCTCTAGATTTGTCGAAGCGGGCGCCGAAGACAGCCTTGAAATAGAATGGTTGTGATTGATCTTCCTGACTTTGTGAGGCTGGTTCTTCGACTGCTCAAGTATACCAACATTGTCGCCCAGAGGTGTTGATGTTGGCTGATCCTCACTCAAACTACGTTCCTCCTCGAGCCGTTGTAAGAGATCTTGCTTCGCCTTTGCCCAATTTCTCTCAGGCACAGGCGGCAGTAGAGCACCTTTGTTAGCCTGTGCGTCCGCTCCGTCGTTTCCCCTATCGCCACTGTGGCCTTTGACATGCTCCATGCGGACCGGCTGTCCCACAAGAGCTCGAACCTCCAGAAGAGCAGATACGTATTTGATGATCTCGACATTTTTCACAGGATCACCCCCTGCCGTCCGGAAATTGTTGCGTTTCCATTTTGGAAGCCACTGCAAGAAACCTGAACCATATAAGGTGAGATACAAGACGTAAAGTGGCGGGATTCACACATTTGATGCAATATTGAGAATCGGTTTTGATAAGCAGTGGTCTCTTGCTTGTTGCAGTCGTTTCAAGCATGCGTACAATCGCCTATGGACGTACGTGGTCAGCCAAAAGTCGATATTTCATCGGCAAGGGTGAGGATACGTACGATCAACTCTGCTCTGTTGTTCGTTTGATCTCCAGGACAGCGCTCCGCTATATTACTAGACACGGTGAAAAGGCAGCCAGGTTACAAAGGACAATTGCTCTTACCGTGGATCGTTTTCGTCCCACCACACTCCCACACCTGCGATGGAACCTGCCTGACCATTACCCTTGCAAGCCCCATCACAATAGACAATGTCGTATTCATATTTATCGGACATTGCACGTATCTTCCTCTTGACATTTGTCGAAACATATCCAGAAGGACCAGATGTTGAATGAGCGGATGACCCAGGGTCCTGAGACGAAGTCCCAGAAACGAAAGCTTCAGCATCTGCTGAATTCGTAAAGCTCTGGTACATGGCTCCAGGAAATCCTTTTGTTTGTTTTTCACAGTCTTCCCTTAACCCGTAATTCAAAGTTCGATCCAATTTGGAGCACAAAGCTCCTTACCATGTCAAGAAGATCCCGCTTTGACGGCCTTTCTGTACAGCATAGAATTTGTTGCCTTTAGAGGATTTCGGCATATTGACGGGCCTGACGGGAAGCCTTATATCAGGATACGAGATATTGTGGCGATAACGATAGATACGGATGGGCGTCCGGACAAGAGAATTGAACAAGGAGCGTGCCAGCTTGTGGTTCGAAAGGTAAAAATGTCGTCACGTGTTGTGACCTAGTCGCGTTAACCGCGCTCTACTCAGTATATCGATAGATCACCATTCCGATTTGCAGGACCATATAAATAATGCGTGTCTTCGCTGTATAAGTGTGAAGACTAAGTCCTGGTCATTGCTTCACCGCTTGAGTATTCTCTTCCGATATCTGATCAAACTTCCCATTGAATAGGATTAAAGAGTCAAAATGTCGGCTGGATCCGTGATTCAAAATGATATCGATGATCCCATAGGATCTTTGTATGGTTAAAGTCGCTGCTCAATAAGAGGTAATGCTCAGCATAATTGTCGCTGCCTAAATTGCTTGAGAGTCGATGATGAGCAATCAGAGGATAAATCCGAGTTCCGACAAGACTTAGTTCCCAACCAGTCACGGCGGATGTTGAGCAGATATGGCGGCCAGCCCGACGGAACTCTTTCTCCCTCCGACCTTCCCTTATCCCATCAAGGTCATATCTATAGACGCACAGCCTGCCTCCTCCATTCAGCGTGGCACGCGACTCTTAGGCTATTCCTTCGTTCATCTCCCCACTACTCCCGATGCCAAACCAGAGACCCGCTTCGGCACATGGGACTCGGCCATTGAAGGCACTCTTGAAAAGTGGAATGTTAAAGTAGGAGATGCTATCTCCCAGCACAGGGCCAAGGAGCGGCCTGTTGTCGTTGTCATTGAGCCATGCAAGCACGGTATGCAACTCAGCGGGATGTGTGTCCTCTGCGGAAAGGACATGACAAAGTAAGCTCAACATCTCAACCAGTTTTGGCTTGTGCTAATTGTGATCGTAGCACTGACTATATAGGTTTTTCTGATGCGTCTCGCGCTTCTATACAGATGACCCATTCTGCATTTGGGCCTACCGTGTCTCTTGAGGAGGCCCAGCGGATTGAACGCGAGACAGCAGAGAACCTGTTAAAGGCACGCAAACTCTCTCTTATCGTCGACCTAGACCAGACAATCGTCCACGCGACGGTCGACCCGACTGTCGGCGAATGGATCACAGAGGGCGAAGAATGGGAGGCACGACAAGCAAACAAGGCTTCTACGAGCAAAGTTGCAGCGGAGGATTCGGACAATACTTCGTCCGACTCTGACGATGAGTGCAATCCAAATTGGGAGGCCCTTAAAGACGTCAAAAAGTTCCGACTTGGTCCGGAGTCCTTTGGGCCACCTTCTCGGTTCCTACAAAGAGGAAAAGGAAAAAATAAAGCGATTGAGAATGAAGGCTGCATGTACTATATCAAACCGAGGTGAGAGCGCCTGTCTTTCGGTATATCAACGGTGGGTTGACGGCCTCTCAGGCCCGGTTGGAAAGAGTTTCTGCAAGAAACAGCCAAGATGTATGAGATGCACGTCTATACTATGGGTACGCGAGCATATGCAGAGGAAGTATGTGCTGCGATCGATCCAGATGGTAAAATCTTTGGTGGTCGTCTCCTGAGTCGAGATGAAAGCGGAAGTAAGGTTCCATATATCTTGATGGTGACGCAGCTATTGACTCCATTCGAGGTTTAACTCAGAAGAGCCTACAAAGGTTGTTCCCATGTGATACTTCTATGGTAGTCATCATCGACGATCGTGCGGACGTTTGGGAATGGAGCCCGAACCTTGTCAAAGTTGTACCTTGTAAGTGATTAGAGTGTCTGTAGTTTCACTGACTACATTAGAGTCCAGATGATTTTTTCGTTGGCATTGGAGATATTAACTCTACATTTTTACCAAAATTGGAGCCCTTGGCTCCCGTTACTGTTAAAACATCGCCCCCACCCGGCAACTCGGAGAGCCCCGTGGATGTCCAAGATACTGCATCGACAGCTACTCACTTAGTAGTACCTGAGCCTGCTCCCCCTGCCGAAAATGACAATGCCGAACTTGCGAAGACAGCACTGGTAACGCAGAACAACTTAGCTCTAGAAGCACAGCTCGAAGAACGACCTCTGGCGAAGAAACAAGAAGCACTATCCGAGGGCGAGGCACTGCATCAACATCTTCCTCACCACGATGATAGAGTCACGGATGATGCCACACCTCAAGAAGAGGAACCAGCCACGCCGAAGCCTGAACGGAAAGCTTTGCTTAAAAACGACGATGTTGAGTTGGAGCGTGTGTCCAAGGTATGCATAGATCTCGAAGCGATAATAATCACTCGACAGGTCTTTTAGATCTTGCATCAAGTCCACAGTCGTTTCTTTGATTCTTATGATTTGGCCAAAGATCGTGGTAATCCAGCCAAGAGACGCGAGAAACCACCATACGACGTAACGGTGCGGCAGCATATCTATGCTAGAGAACGATCAATTTTCAACGATTTTACAGAGAATCATCCCCCGAATACGATCAGAAGTTCTTCAAGGCGTCCATCTCCTGTTTTCAAGCGTGATACCCCTCGATACTCGCCCAGAATCTACCGAGATCTGGAAGATGGCACATATGTTCGGTGCTCGATGTTCTACTGAGCTCAAACCCGATATTACACACGTTGTTGCAGCCAAGGTAAATTTCCCTTTAACCACGTCATTTTATGACAAAATGACACATCCTGAATGATCAGCGTGGGACCGTGAAAGTGGACATGGCGCGTAAGCGTGGCGGCATCAAGATTGTGTGGCTGGCATGGTTCACCGATTCAATTGCGACGTGGCAACGTCAGGACGAGACTCCATATCTTCTGGAAGAGCCACATGCGCCAGGGCAGAGTAATTCGAGCCCGATGACTGATTCCCAGCAAATCTCGTCTGATCCTGAACCAGATGCGGATGACTGGGATGAGGAGATCATAGGAGAGGCGAAGGATCCGGGAGCATTGGAACTTAGTGCAATCAATTGGGATGACATCAATAATGAGGTCGATGCTTTTCTGAATGAGACAGACGAGGAGGACGACTCGCGCAGTGATGGGAGTGAGATGAGGAGTGACTTCGCATCGGAAGATGAGGATCTCAGTGACATGAGGTAGGCGGCTTTATCGGCATCTCGAAACAGGGTGCTGATATTTTTGTGGGTGTCCCGGATAGTGTCTCAAACACGCCGAGAATAAGTCGGAAACGACTGAGAAGTGTCACACCTTCTGACGGTGGGAGCATGAATGGGTCACGAAAGACTGATGATGTCCTACGGTCGCCCCTTGCTAAGCGGAAAAAATTGGCTGCCGAGCGAGCGGGGTTTTCAAGACTGAAGGATTCGATTTCTGCAGACGATTTGGCGGGGAATGGTGACACGCCTGGTGTGGCGGATTCTCGCTTGCTACCTGGGCTTGCCAAAATTGGGCAAGGCGACGAGGTTGACGAAGATAATGAAGAAGAGGAAGAGGACGAAGAGGACGATTTTCTGGCGAGAGAACTTGAGGAAGAATTGGGATAATCATAGCAATGTGAATTGATGGTCTAACTTTGATTTGCCCTTTTACTTGCATTCTTTATTTGAATTTTCTTCTAGTTTCGCCTGTATATGTATAGTTATAGCTGTATCCGTAAGTATATTCTTCTGATTAATCTTGCAATAGCTGGTTGGCCCTTTTATGTTTGCCATCTGGAGAGCAAGGGGTGTCAGGCCAAAAGTTTGCACCTGTTGAAAGGCCTGAAGACGAAAGAAAACAATCCTTGAAACTTGTTCGATGATCTTTGAGCAAACCCGCGCTCGTTTATCCAAAACCACATCCCAAGTCAAAGTGGCGCTCCCAAGAAGTCCCCTCCACGTCAAAAGGCGAACATCTTCGATACGAAATACAGCTCACAGGATGCTCGCCATGTCTATGATATCGTCATGAACAAAGCTGATTATGACTGATTTCTGGCGCATACAGATCTCATTGCTAAGCACCCATAGAGATGGATATATTGAAAAGTGAAGCCCTTCTTCGAAAGATCTTCATACAGATTCATAGGATCACATATTACTCCCCGGTTTGAGACGCGCCTTTTTATTCAGTCGTTGGTTGTTAATACACTACGATTTAAGAGAATTGGAAAGACACTGGTGGATTCCGTACGAGTACGACGGGCTAATGATGAGACATGAAGGATAAAAGTCACGGTCAAGATGATGATGGAGTTAAATTGGAAATGAGGATGACGGCAACAAGTCAATCAATGCGGACAACCGACTCGTTTGTTCCTAGCGTGATTATTATTTCATTTGTTCGCTACTTGATGACAACCAAAAAATAAAAGTCGAAGAAGACGAAAAAAAAACCTGCTGCGAACATTTTGATGAACTAAAGTCATATCTAATACTATATTTGATCTTCCATTTTCCGAAGCCTCAAGAGGACCAATAACCGGAGTATGATGGCGGGTTCCATTTTGTGCTGTCTACCGCACGGTCATTCTGAATTTCAACCACTCCTTCAGATGGTCGTAGAACGCGATATGTAAGAAACGAGACTGTGATCGCGCGCAGAGTTGGGCAATGGATCGCCAGCAACTTGCTTGTCCAGATATCCTCCGGTGAAAACCACTCTTCTTCACGTGCTTCCCTCCATCCAACAACATCATCGTCATCGAGACCGCCCCCTTCCAGAAGTTGCAACAAATATGTCGAATATGTCGACATGAATGAAAAATTGTTCCAACCGAAATACTGAAGTCTCGAAAACGTTGAGAAACGTTTAGCGTATTGCCAGGTTGGAAGAGGCCAGACTACAGGTTTAGTAGAATCCCTCGATCGGGTGCTGCTGTTGCGTGTGATTGTGAGACCCAGTAGAAAAGGAAAATGCCGTGTAATCCATTCAAAAAGGTAGGGATCGACCTGAAGAGCACCCTCAATGGACAACACCTCCAATGGCGCACCCTGTACAGCTCGAAGGAATGATCTTATCATCGAGTCTGTTACTCCGCATTGAACGTCAAGTTTGACATGCGTTAGGTATGGTGAGTTCCCATGTGAGGCTTGCCGTATCCACCCGTCGAACGTTTCAAAACTAAAGTCGAAGAGACCGCCGAGATATAGGTATTTGAGAGTGTCAAAGAAACGGCATTTATCCCAAATTTCTTCTGGTGGCGGGAAAGCGGGGCCGGAAATGGCACGAACACTGAAGTTGCGAAGCTTTGGACAAAATAGCATAGCATACCAGCAGCTACTTTCGTTCGGGATCAAGTCGAGGTAGTGGATGGAGCTCACAAACGTTCCGCTAATGTCAAGAGTCAGATCTCGCCAAGCTTGCTTGTGAATACTGCACATCTGGAGATTCAGGCGATCGAGCTTTGGGAGATGGCAGATACAAGTAACCAGACCGAGATCGAGCTTCATGTTGTTAAAAGTGAGTTTTGTGAGGTTTACGCTCGAGGAAACTATCCGTCGCAGGGATTTGTACAAGGGAGTATAGAATTTTCTGCCATCGAGCTGCGAGATGGGATGATCCTGCATGACCGTTTCATTGAACATGTCGATCCACTGGTTGGCGACCACAAGGTTTTCCAAGCGATCAAGCAGTTCCTGCCGACTTTCGAGGAAGTCGCAAAAGGCTAGTGTGTGTTCACGAGCAGCAAGAGCGGTGATGGCTATATACTCCTCAAGGTGGAGGCCAGATTCTTTCAGATCAAGGTAAAATGACAACGGCCGTTTAAGTATGATTCTTCGAGACTGGTGCCATGAATGATTCAAAAAGCCGTTGACACGACGAGACAGGGAAGAAGATGACTTACACTCACAAGATGACGGCGTCCGAGCTCATGGAGCAGTCGACAAGTTGATGAAAGTAGACGCGTCTGATTCTCGGAAGCGTGGCTGAATATTATATCCAGAATCTCGGGGGGAAGGTTTACGAGACAGAATTTCTGAACCGAAGGTATACCTGAAGAGGCGGCAATGATTCTAAGAGTTTCTCCTAAGTGATTATCGATGCGAACAATTATATTAAATTCTTTCGGAGAATGCTTAGAAAGAAGGAAAAACTGACGAGTTTCTTGAAGGAGTAGATCATACTCGATAATCGAAGGGACTTTCCAGGTAGTTCGAAAGTTTTCCCAGATTGCCGGATCAACAAACGTATACTTCATTTCTGTGAATCTTTTATCGCCATATTCAACTTCTAATTCAAACTCTCTCGCATGGACAGTCAAATCAAGGAAGCTAGACGCGTATGCATTCCATCTTGGCAGCACGTCGGACAGACGCTAATAAAATATTGCAAGTCAACCAAAACTCTGGATCATATTAGCAAGTAATTTTCAATCACAGAAGCGTGTCGACCACTCAGATCCAGATTTCTCTACGTCCGACAAAAACACGTCAACCACAGATTGAACACTCTCAAAAAGACACACCTCATAGAATCCCTGTATAGTCTTGAAGAATCCCTTTATGCGCCACATCCTAATCCACTCAATTGCTCTGCCAATTTTCTCAGGATCGACCTCTTGTCCCTCAGGGGTCGCGTCTCTCAATTCAATTGCATGACGGCTTCGAATCTCTTCTTCCATAGCTTCAAACGCACGCATTTCTGGCTTGCTCGTCCAGTGAAACAGCGCAAAATTCTCATCTTGGAGGTCGTCGTCATAGTACATGGTGTGATGAAACAATTTCAGGCCGGGAGAGTAATTCACGTGACCTATCACAGTGTCCCATAAAAAATGAACCTGCATCGCGTTTAATACCTCGTCTTGGGATGTCAGCATGTGCAGGTTGCAGACACAATTCGTTGCTGAATCTCTGGAGTGGCGGGTGTGACTGTGGTGACTGATTACTAAAATTCTGGAAGGTCACCATTGCAACGCAGAAAAAATGTGTTTAGCATTCTTGTTCGTTTCTTGAGACCCGCGCCATCTCGAGTGTAGATCGTATTTAACAATTTTGAAGGGGGGTATGTAACTGGGCATGAACCATACCATAAATATATTCTTAGTTCATCTTGTCTTATCAGCATAAACAGTATAAAAATCCATTTATTATGTAATTATCATTAGTTCTGACATTCTCGTAGTCAAAGCTATAGACACAGTCTAGTTCACTTGTGTGAAGTGAGAATTTTAAGACTCTGATACATTACACAGATGGATAAAGGTCTCATGGTACAAGGACATGAATGGAGATGAAACAACAATAGAAGTTCAAAGGACCAATACAGATACAAAATCATCAACAAATCAAAGGCACAACTCAAATGACATATGTCAAACCCAAGATTTAGTAATACAAATGCAAGGGAAAAAATCGATCTGTCCGGTACCTTCATAAAAAAAAACCTGCTGGGCAAAAATCTTGATTAACACTTGGATACAAAATCGCATAATACCAACTCCAAGTTTCATCCTTCAAGTCGCTGACGCCCGATAAGATGAGGCATTAAAACTGATCGCGGGTTCCATTTCATGCAGTACATCGTACGCAAGGGTTCTTTCTTGATCTGTATTACCCCTTCCGATGGTTGTAGAATGTGATATGCAATAGGCGAACCTACGGCTGTCATCGAGACCGTGCGCAGAGTTGGACAGTGAGCTGCAAACAACTTGGGTACGCATGTATCTTCCAGCAAGAAACACTCATCTTCACGTGCTTCCTGCAGTCCCACGTCATCATTATCCACTTCCAGAAGTTGCAACGAATATGTCGAATACTTGAGTGAGACACTGTCCCAACCGAAATACTCAAGCCTCGAAAACGCTGAGAAACGTTGGGCATATTGCTGGGTTGAGAGAGGCCAGAAGATAGATTTAGCAAGCAGCATCGGAGAGCTCCCACGGTTGCGTGTGATTGTGAGGCCCAGTAGGGAAGGAAAATGCTGCGCGATCCATTCAAAAAGGTATGGATTGGCCTCAAGAGCATGATAGATAGACAACACCTCTAATGGCGCACCCTGGACAGCTCTAAGGAACGATATTATCATTGCGTCCGATACTCCGTCTTCATTTTCAAGCTTGACATGTGTTAGGTATGGTGTTTTAGCTTGTTGTATCCACTGTACAAACGTTTGGAAATGAACGTTGGAGAGACCGAGAAATAAGCGTTCGAGAGTATCAAAGAAACGGCATTTATCCCAAATTTCTTGTGGTGGTGGTACATCGAGAGGGAAAAAGGGACAACAATGGAGGTTGCGGAGCTTCGGACAGAATAGCAGAGAATACCAAGAACTACTGAGATATGCCGCAGAGATGGCGAGATCACGAACAGAGCTCACAAGAGCCCCGCTGGTGTCAAGTGTCAAAGCATGTTGAGCTTGCTCGTCGATACTGCATTGCTGAATATTCAAGTAATCAAGTTTTGGGACATGGCAGATACAAGCGATCAGATCGAGGTCGAGCTTCATGTCACTGAAAGTGAGTTCTGTGAGGTTTCCGCTCGATGACATTATCCGTTTCAGGGATTTGTGCAAGGGGACATAGAATTTTCCACCATCGAGCTGCGAGACGGGTTGATCGCTGGTGAAACCTTCGCGCAAGTGGACGGAGATTTCGAGGTTTTGTAAGTAGTCAAGCAGGTCCTGCCGACTTTCAAGGAGGTCGCAAAAAGCTAGTGTTTCTTCGCGAGCAGCCAAGACGACAGAGGGAGGAGTCTGGCCAACTCTCACCGGCAGATGAAAAGCGATTCTTTGAGCCTGCAGCATGAATGACCTCAGAAAGCCATTGAAGGACAAGCAGGGAGGAAGACTTACACTCGCAAGATTACGGATTGCGAGCTTGTAGAGTAGTCGACAAGTAGATGAAAGTAGACGTGCCTTGGACTTGGAAGCGTGGCTAAATATGATATACAGAATCTCCACAGGAAGATCCATGAGACAGAGTTTCTGAATTATGGGTATACCTGAAGAAGCCTTGATGATATCCATAGTTTCTTCTGACCAACGCGTCAATTTTATTCTGTCAGAAAATGCTGAAAAGAAAAACACACGAGTTTCTCGAAGGAAGAAATAATAATCAATGACCGAAGGGACTTTCCAAGTCATTCTAAAGCTTTCCCAGACTGCCGGATCATCGAATACCTTGATTACTTTGTTCTCTTTAATTTCAAACTTCCCTGGTTGTTTTACCAAGTCAAAATAGCTAGACTTGTATGCATTCCACGTGGCCAGCACATCGGACAGACGCTAATAACAGAGTCAACAAGGAGCACTGGACCAGAAACGTAAAGTGAATTTTTCCAATTACAGAAGCATGTCGACCACTCAAATCTAGATTTCCCTGAGTTATGCCCACAAAAAAAAATGCGTCAAGTTGACGCATCAATGAACGCTCACAAGATCCCGCACCTGATAAAACCCCTGTACAGTCTTAAAAAATGCCTTTATGCGCCACTTCCTGATATACTCGATCGCTCCGCTAATTTCCACAGGATCGGCCTCTCTCAAGCTCAAGAGACGACCATAACGGCTTCGAGTCTCTTCTTCCTTGACTTGGAACGGGCGCATTTCTGGCTGACTCATCCAGCCCTGGAACAGCGCGTCTTTCTCGTCTTGAAGATCATTGTCATAATACATGGTTCGATATATGAGAAGTTCAAGTGGACGAGAGAATGAATATCGGTTAGTGGGGACCGATTCTTATAGTTATCCATGATCATGTGGGCTGGGGAAAACACCACCTAACACCCCTATCTCGCACAGACATCCCTGCCCCTCCTGACGAACCTGCCTTTAGGCAATATTGGCCCTAACGCCGGAAACCAGGCCACACCAAGCCCCTAGCCCTGAGGCCAAACAATTTTTTATTTTTTTTTATGGTGCCTCACCCACCCTTTCAGAAACCACGCCTGTTCAATGCCCGCCAGAATCAGATCTATCCCTCGAGGCGCTTACGCGATCATTCATATCATTGACAACTCCCAAACTTCCAGAGCAAAAGGGGACGACAACACGGACACGGATTATCACCGATACAGAAAGAGACAAATTAAAAGGGCACGTTGAACACACACCACTCGGGACCCTAATCGTAACTTTTACATAGCAAAACGGGCTATACGAACCCATGGTGACAAACTCGGCGGAGCTCAGCACACTCAGGGATAGCATGAGTCGAACACCACTGAGTCAGAGAGACATACATTAGACACGCACCATTCAGGACCCCTAATCAGAACTACTAGCAAAACAGGGCAGTACGAGGCTGGAAACTAGGTCCTTAGCCTCGAGGCAGAAATTTTATCAGTAAAAAACTTTGCGCTACTTTTAGGCATCATGTGACATAGACACGTGACCACTATCACCATTCCCTTAATGACAATGACCATTACCAACAATTGCCTTGATGATGGTGTCGACTTATGGCCCTTGTGCAGCGACTGACAATCAATCATATCCGCAGCACCACTCAATGGCCTACCAACTGTTTCTTCATTTTTCTTTCTCTTTTTTATATTACTAGCAATTTTCCTATTCAATAGTGGCCTCTGTCATATGTTATCACATGCAGCTGCTATGCTTATTATTACTTACTGGTTTCCCCTTTTGCTATCCTTACTTACTTATAAATACTGCTCTATCAGTAGCCAAAACATCATTGGATTGTACCAGAGTCTAGTCCCCACTTTGAGTCATGCTTCAGATCTCTTAGAGCAAGAGAGCTTCCACTAAGTCAAAGAGACAAATTATTCAAACAGGTACACCAACACACCGCCCGAGACCCCAATCAGAACTACTACATAGCAAAACAGGCAATATGAACCTCTGGTCCCAAACCCGGGGAGCTTAGTGCAATCAGTGACCTATAGCTAGGTAAAAATAAGAAAACTCGCGTTCCACAGACCATGCCCTTTGAAGCAGGGATAATGAATGTTCCATTTCAAGAACCTTGCCTGACCGAACTATTGATATGCTGCCTACAATAAATAAAGAATTACAATTTGTTCCAGTGTGATTGACAATCAAATAAGAGTCTCATGTGGACAAGGACCAACACTCCTAGGCAACTTAGAGTATGATGAGAATAAACCACACATGCATCCGAGTCGACGTTGTTCCCTTTAAACAAACGTGAAATCAACTATAAATCCAACTACTGTCCCCTCCTCCACCACCTGACCAACTCCCTCAAATACGGTACAACTACCCTCCTCGTCCCCAACACCATCCTCCCCCCATCCACAACCTCCCACGTATCGCCTAAATACACACAATACGCCTCCCACAGCTCACCCACCTTCCTCCCCGTCACATCCTCAAACACCTTCTCGTCATACTGCAGTGTATCCAAACTCGCATTAAGCCTCCGTACCGTACCGTCCCCATACCGACTCTCTATCCACGCAAGAAAGGACCCCGTCGTATCGTACCCCGCGTCCCACCGATCCCCAGTACGACGTGTCCAGTGCGGTGGTTCAAACCCCGCGCGCAGGCGGACGTAGTCTGTACGTATATATTGAATTCTGATTCTTTGCTAGTGTGGCGCGCACGGACAAACGCACCTGCTATACCCTCGGCAAGACCAGCATTACACGTCCCATTGGCGTTATATTGAAAACAATGAACAACTTCGTGAACGAGCACACCAAGAATCTCATCCCGCGCGCGGTGTTTGGTGTCCTCGATGTATTCAAGCGAGTAGTAGATCTCTTTGCGTGTAGCGTCGCCTGTTGTGTGTGCGATGGCGCCTGACATGGAGCGCAGAATCAAAACTATGGATTGGACGCTTGTATAGGGGTCGATTGTGAATCTCTAGGTGAAGAGGGATGGATGGGACAAACTGGGTAGGCACGGTGTCGGGGGTATAGAGCCATGTGAATGTGGCGATACAGGCATTGCGTAGGGCTGAGAGGGGGGTGACGGCATTGAGAAAGATGGAGGCTCCGGGATGGGAGAGGTCCTCTATGTTAAAGGAGAGTTTGGGAAGCATTTGATGGACAGGATCAATAGAGAGATTAGGCATACGGCATGACACCGTCACGTGAAGATGGGGGCACCTGCTGCAAGTCCAGAGTCTACACCAGAGTCTGCAGTCCAGAGTATTCCATTCGGAGTATCAGTGGTGTCGTATGCCAGCAGCGGCCTCTACACGCAATACCTCGGCTCGCAAGGCATCGCGGCCCTCTTCAAGCCAGCGGATGTACTCGACTGCACGGAAAAGAACACCGCTCTTTCCCTTTGTCTGACCCTTTCCACGGAGCCCGCTGCCTTTGGGACGGCCGCGCGTTGGCATGCCTATTTCGTGCTTTGAGCCGGCGGGCGAGAGGAGAGAGATGAGCTGTGCGTAGCCATCACGAATGGCGTTGCGGCGCTTTTGTTCAGACATGATGTGGTTGAGACGTTTCTGTGGTGATGAGAGAAGGGGTCGTGCACGGGTAGAGTGTTTGTCTTGGACGTCGACGGCGTGTATGGAGGCGCGAGATGGGGCAGGTGGGCGTGTGGGATGATGAGCTGATGGCTCTGGAGTTGTATTGAGATGAGGATTGGAGTAGGGTGGATGTGAAATGTAGTCTTGTTGGACCAAGTCCCAATCGAGGCCACCAAAGTTGTCGAGAAAAGACTGGAGATCAAGGGTCTCGTCCGGAGAAAAGAGATCTGCAGAGGATGGAAGAGGCGGTTGATTAGGAAATAAGGCAGGGTCGAATCCAAAATCAAAATCAGAAAAAGGGGCAGGCGGCGACAGACTCATGATGGTTGTTGCAGAGAGAGAAAGAGAGAGAGAAAAAGGAAACTCGGTCCGAAGCCATAGCCGGCCCGGATGATTACGTAATCTGCCGGCGTGTGGGCGGGGGGCCGTGGCGGCGAGATTTGCAGCGAAAATGTCGGCGCTGAACGCAGAGTCGTCGTCGTCGTCTGAGGCGGCGACGGCGACGATTGACACGCAGCAACTGCAGCAACAGCAGAACGCAGTCGACGTTCTCCCGTCCGAGTCTGCCCGAAAACGTGTGTGCGTTTGTGTGATATTTTTTTGGGCGATAAACTGATCTATCGTGCAGCAAAGACGCCGTCTGTACGTCGAGCGTGTGTGGCGTGCCATTCGGGAAAGACGCGGTGCAGCGAACATCTGCCGTGCCAGGTTTGTCTTTCTCGCCCATCATCGCCATCAATTATAACGACAATCACCGCCTACAGAGCTGCATCAAGCGTGGTCTTGCTTCAACTTGCGCCTATCCTGACCCAGATGCCCCTGCTCCGCCAACTGTCCAGCCTTTTGCGCCACCACCCATGTACGCCACCCTCCAGAACACCACACTCACCCACCAGCAGTTCTACACCGACTACAACGGCCCCTACAACGGCCCATCGACCTCGACTTTTCGCCCAAACAAGCGTCCTCGCACCCTCACAGACGAAGAGTCCGCTGCCATTCGCAATTACACCAGGGGTGACTTTTTCATCGGCAACAATGCTCCCGTCCGCATCGACACTCGTCTGCCTGTCAGACTCACCCTTGGCGAAGGCGACCAGGTCCATTTTACCATCGGAGAAGCCTTGTAATCATACCGTCTTTGTGTATATATCCTCCTGTACTTTTTGCTTTTCTCCTTGTGTGTATGTACCATATGTACGATCTTTGATTGCCGAAGCCAAACACTTCTTGCTCATGGACAATGACATGCTCAGGCTCTACCAAATTGTTCACGAGCTCAGCGAGCAGCTAGCCCACAACCAAAAGTTTGCAGCTACACTCCAGGCTCAGGTTGCCTCGCTCCAGGTGTGTGTCTGTTGTTCTTATCCTTACCAAATCTCCTCCAATTATCTCTAGGTCGAATCTGCTCATGCCCTGTCGGGTTTTGCACTACGTCGATTCAATACAGACCTTGGAAAAGGTTTGCGTCCATATACATATGACTCCCTTTTTCTGACTCGCCTTAAGAATCATTTGAATCTGAATTGGAACGAACCAGTGCAAAAACTGTCATTGAAAACCAGATCCTGTTCCATGAAAACAAGCAACTGGGCCATCTGCTCACAGAATACCAATCAACAATGGAGACTATCATGTCCAAATTTCGAAATCATGCCGTACGTTTGGATTTCTTGTCGATGCATGCTTGCATTCAACGTTGGCATTCAGCTCGCAGCCCATCGCCACGAACTGACTTTGACAAGACACTACGAAACTCTCCTCCAAGCACGCGAAACCCAATCCATGTCCTCAGACCTCCTCTCCTCTACAGAAACCGCCCAAGTCCTCCTCCGACTCACCCATCACCTCCGTGGCCTCCTTCACTCAATGGCCGGCGAACCCCAGGACCCCTCTGACCCAATATACGACGGCACCATAGACACCGACTACGAACCCACCGACCCCATCCCCCTCTCATCCCTCGAGCACCTCCTCGACTCCCTCCCCATCTTTGACGAAACCAACACCGACACTGACACCGACACCGACTGGTCCCACGCACGCGAAGCCGAAATCGCCCGCCTCGAGCACGAAAACGCAGCCCTCCGCAAGATCCTCCAAATCGACGACGAATCCATCCACGCGTCCGGCATCTCATTCGACCCGATCCGTGACGACCCAGCGCGGTTCACTAGACTCATCATCCCGAAACGCGAGCGCGAGCGCGGAGGACAGGAGACGACGACGGCGGCGGCGGCGGCGGTGGCGGCGGGGGATATTAACATCAGATTGCGCCCTGGGTTCTGGGACGACCATCCGCCCCCGCCTGCGGCGCCTCCGCCCCCGCCAACTCCACCCCTCGAGGAAATACCGATGGCACAGGGGTTCTTGCAGACTGGCCCGAGTGCGGGTGTGGTGCTGCAGCGCGCGCTGGAGCTGCAGCCTGGGATGAGGATGGGGATGAGAGGGCAGGGGAGTAGGAGGTCCGGGATTATTGGGAGGGGCGCGAGGAGGGGGTTGGGTGGGGCAATCCCCATGATGGGAGATGGGTGGCAGCCTCCGCAGATTGGGCCGTGGCAGGGTCCTGGTGGGCCCGCGATGGATTTGATGAGATGATATACCCGTACATGATGGTGTATGTATATGTTAATTAGAGAGAAAGGATGGCTAAAATATTCAAATAGCTAGGACGTATCGTGCTCAAGTCCTTTAACAATCCGCCATGCGTCAAACTTTGGCCTCGAGCTCTGGCGTCAACGTCTTCAAAAGTGAACACCCATGACTAAGACTTTCGCCAAAGTTCATCTCCTTGGAATCAAAGCAGATGTAAGAAAGAGGCTTCTGAAAGGCATTGTCTGGGCCCAGCGAAAACAAGCCAGAGCGAAATTTACATACCTAGGGGCCCTCAAAATGGACGTACGTTAAAGACTTCCTGCGAATTTTCCGCAACGTAGCTGGTCGATCTTGTCGACTTCTGTGTCGAATTCTTTGTGAACGAACGACGCAACTAGTGTCGCATCGGAAGGTATTACTCAGGTTCGCGTTATTCGGCGAGATCGGACATGGATGGGTGATTCAGTCAAAATGAAATCGGAGACAAAACGGTTTATCTGAGCAAGGTTGCAAAGTTGTTAGTGGATGAGGTACGTGCTGATTTAGCGTTGCCATAGCCACTTATGGAGTTTGTGGCGAGATGATGCACCCAAGCAGGCATCTGCCAAACCGGTTGAAAATGAAATAAGGAAATGCTGATCCCTTTGCGCGCTGCGCCCTCGGGTGGAAAAGTGGGGCAAAGTCAGCAATGCCAATGTGACAATGATATTACAAAACAATGACGAGCCCATAGCGTATTTTGAGGACGAAGCAACACCTGTTCAGGGAACTTGAACAAACCACCTCGGTAATGTATGCAAAGACATGGCCTCGGACTGGCGCTCGATCAATAAAGAAGCAGCCGAAGCCATACTTCGGAACGTGTAGCCCAACACTGACGCAGGGGGTATCCTATGAAATCATTACGGTATATTTTCTGAATACTGGACTCGAGATTGAAGAATGGCTAGCCAGTCGGCAATCACATTGGGATGCCGTTCCAATAATAAATCAAGCTACGACAGCGGTGATAGTCAGCTTCTGCAGTGACGCTTGGACAACCCTCTGTAATATCTTTCGAGGGAAAATGCAGCGGACCCTCAGGCTAGGTAAAGTTTCGTTGACGGGTCTGTTGACATCGTTCGTGACAATTCTCACCTTTTCTTGTGTTGATCTAATATTGGTGAGGCAAGGTATGACAGGGCGTTGGACAATCGTCTTGGATTCTTCAAAACATCTACATGGCAATATCCATCAAGGACGTCTCTGTCTGGTCTGATGGAAAATGAGTGGTCAAAGTAGCACCAACTGGATGAAGAGGAAGCAACGAAATCTCTACGTGGTGTGTCTTGGATTGTCCAACTGGGAGGTTCATTCCAAGTAACTGTCAAGAAAACAGGAACGGCAGTAAGTATCGAAAGTAAGTACCGCGTCTTCAAGTCATCAGCTAAACCAAAACACGCCTCCCCCCGGCCAGAAGAACACAAAGGAATGACTCTTCTATTTATCCCACACTACACTGGTGAAGAAGTGGGCGTTGACAAATGAGCATGATGCAAGGTAGGCTATTCCTTCCTTTGCAATTGGCATAAATAGTTCTCTGTTAGGGAGGTAGTTCAAGATGCTCTTTGTGCCATGCACAACAAGGGCTGGCATCACCATGACATCTATTTTCAGGAAATGTGACCGAAAATGACGAACAGGGGCATCATTCTTCTTGAGCTCAAGATCCTCAAATGTGCCCCTCACGACAATGAAGGGTTAGTAGTCAAGGAGGCAGGGATTCAAGACAAGCCACAAGGGTGATGTACAACAGGACAGTAGGACTGTATTAAACCAGGCGATATGTATGGCTGGGCTAGAAATCGTTCAATCGGTGGCTGTGTTGGATACCGCGTGCTGCACAAAACGTATTCTAACGCGAAGTCGGTACTGCCTTATATCACAGTCATTCTGAAGTCAAGACCGGCGTCATCGCTGACCTGGTCTCCCAATCGCCCGCTGAGCTCATTGCACAAGAATCCAAATTCTTTCTATACTCCTACATAGTCCTTTTGTACTGTGGGCCGTCCCGGTCCGGGTAAGATGAATCACTCACGCATGGTTAATAACTGTATGTAACGCATTTGCCTCTGTTCCGCCCACACATGCATACTGCTAGGGACAGACTGTTTAAAAAGGTCCTATCCACTCGCATTGGCCATGCGGGCTTTAACTAAAGGTAGACTCAATCGATCCGATTGGCTTTCGTCATGTTTTGGACGGTATGGAGTTAGACGGGGGAAAGGGTTCAATAGCAGCAACAAGACGCGCAAATATAGATGTCTGAGAGCTTGAGAGTTGGACGTGAGTGTGTACATGCATGTTTGTGTGCATTACATCTTTTGATCCCACCTGAAGAACCCTCACGCGTTCAAAAAAATCTTGAATCGCGTCTACCATGTCAGCAGCGCACCTGGCGCATCTTCCGCCGGAGCTGTATCCTTGCATAGTGGACTATGTGTCTGACCAACAGACTCTGCTCGCGCTGACGCGATGTCTTCCGTACGCTGGAATTCCGGTCGATCGTCTCTTTCGCTCCATTTGCATCAGGCAACCCGAGACCGTGCCCAGGCTGTATAAGCGCATTCGAGCGGGTCTTGCTCATGACTCAAGTACTTTTGACGCCTCGCATCTTGTCTATCATCTTTCGGTGGAGATTTGGAACGTCGACGCTGATGTCCTTACAAATCTCCTTCGCCTCCTTCCCAACTTGAGGACTCTAATCGTATGGATTGGTCCGAGCAATTTCTCGCCTGAACATCTGGAAGAGATGTTTAAATTCCCAATGCGTAATTTGGAGTACTTGGCATTGAGGTTCCGACCCTAGTGAGTTCAAAGAAACTCAATTAATTGCCCTTGATTATATATACATACAACTCAGCGTCAAGAAAGCAACATACTACCAATTTCACGCAGTACGCTTTCTTTCCTCGCAACAATCCGCAAATTCAACTCACTTCGCAGGGATCCTACTTCGACTCGACGCTCCTCGCCCTCTCTTCCTGGCCCAAAACTTTGCCTACGCTCTCCATCGTCCAAGACACTTTTGTCCCCGACACCGATTCCGACCATCTCCCCCGCTTTGCCCAACCCATCGTCTTCTTCCGCCTCGACCTCCACCTATCAATGCTCATCCACTCCCACTATGCGTCCCTCGTGTCCCTCCGAATCCGTATCCCCGCATGCCCCGTTGTCCAGCCCCTCGTTGTGGCTTACCGACCTGACCCAGACACCTCCCATCCCCCATGTCCAAGCTTACGCTTCCTGGATATCGCCACATGCAGCGTTTCTGAAACTGATATCGAGAGACTCTTGATTCACTTCCCGCATCTCGAACATCTCGTGCTGGATGCATGCACGAATCTCTTTTTGCGCGTCGGCGCACAAGCAGGATCTGAATTGGAGTGGTGGAGAGCGTTGGGGAGGAGAGTTGCGATGGCTGGTGTGAAGAGGGCGAGAGAGAGGGAGAAGGAAGTGAGGAAGTGGTATGAGGAGCATTGGACTGGGTATCGTGGGAGTTTGGCTGGTGATGGTGAGCAGCAGAGCGAGCTGAAAAGGGTGAAAGTCAAACGGGGGAGACGGGGGTTAGGGACGGCGACGATTTCGTTGCGTGAGGCCGGGCCTGCAAAGAAGAAGCCTCCTGAGCGGGAGAGAAAAAGATCTCACGCGGAAAGCCCATCTTCTCCTCAAGCTGTCACTGAACCTTCATCCTCATCCAACACAGGTGCAAGTGCAGCTGCCTCACAGACCACCGCCCCCTCATTTACAAACACCCACCCACATCCAAATTACACCAACGTCGCCGTTCCGCCGCCCAAAGTCCACATCGTCCCTCCACTCCTTCATCTCAGATCCATATCACTCTTCCCGTCCTCGGGGCAGATAAGCCCCAATGTACGTGTGTTAATCAGGGATGAGTTTGAGAGGGGGTGGCATGATGGGATCAGAGTTGTGTGGGATGTGAGAGGGAGGATGGGGGCAACGTTTGTAAGGGAGTTTTCAGAGGGAAAGGGAAAGGGTAGAGCGGAGGGTCCACGGCCTAGGTTTTTTGTGTTTAGGGATAAGGATGGGGAGGAGAGGGAGGAGAGGGAGGAGAGGGAGGGACATGAGGGGTTAGAGGATGTGAGATTGGGGGAGGAGGATGTTTTTTTTAGAGGGGAGGGGTTTGGTGAGGAGGAGGATCCGCCTGTTCTTTGTCTTGTGGGATCTGATGTTGAGATGGGTGGACATGAACCAGGATGTGGGCATTTTGCTGGGAGAGAGGCAGGGTTGAGAAGTTTGTGAAGATATTCCTGGGAACAGTATCTACATCTCATTTGTGGGTGTATCTGGTCTCAGGTACTATACTAGCCTTCAAGCCTAGCAGTAGGTCATCTTCCAGCTGTATGTGTTGGAACCTGGCCATCATCTAGCCACCATTCACACTATCAATCTCACATTGGGCCACAGTTCTGTGGCACAATGGATGCAAATGCAGACAATGGACTCATTGTTATGAGGAAACTTATATATAAAGTACAACACCCTCAGCCAATTATACTGGAATGAGGCTGAGCACTTACACTTATAAGATACAGATTATCAGACTAACATTACCTGTAGAATATACTTATAATTATTCTACAGGTATGACAGATTCTCAGTCAATTATACTGGACATACTGTGCCTTCAGCATAGGTACATAGCTTGTTGTGGGCTCATCCCCAAACTCTGACTGCATCCCAGCCCCAACCTTGCAAGCTTGATTAGGGCCTTGTTAGCCACCTCAATGCTTAATCCTAGCCTCAACCTTGTGTTCAAAACTCAAGTCTTAATCATGGCCCCAACTTTGCTGTGCTCAGTTAGAGCCTTGTGTTCAAAACTCAATTCTTAATCTCAGCCTCAACCTTGCAAGCTCAGTTTCAAAGCTACTTCTCCTGCACAACACTCTATTTTTGCTTCTCTTCTTGCTGAGGGTATTCTCTGCATCAGATTGAGGCTAAAACTGGTTTAGGGAAGTCTATTATTGGGAGAATTGATAAAGAGTTGGAGGTGGGCAAGGAAAACCATTTTAGAGGCCATCCTGCTAAGCTTACTCAACATGATAAACAGGCTATTATATGACAAGTTTCAACTGGGAGACTTGATACAGCTGTTCAAGCCATTAAATCATTTCCAACCCTGTCTCTCCTCAGACTGTCCAGAATGTGCTAAAGGAAGTGGAATATTGGTCTGCTACAAAGAGGAAAGTCCTGATGCTCAAAGCTAGACATTGGCAATTACAACTTAAATGGGCTTGAGAGCATCAGAACTGGTGGAGGACTGGAAAAGGGTGTTGTGGATAGACAAGACAAAGATCAACAGAATTGGGTCAGATGGGAAGCAGTGTGTGTAGAAGTTACAAGGAGAAGGCATTTCAGACTGGATGACTACACCTACTGTGAAGCATGAAGGAGGGAATAATCTCATGGCATGGGGTTATATAGGATAAGAAAGCTGGTAGAGATGGTGGGGATCATGAATGCAGAGCAGTACTGTGAAATTTTGGATAATGGAGCAAAGGAGAATTTTGAGAAGTTGGAGATGGAGGAGGGTGCCTACTACTTTCAACAGGACAATGGCCCCAAGCACAACACCAAGAGGGCCAACAAGTGGTTTGAAGACAACAACTTTGACTTTCTCTGGTGGCCAGTCCAATACCTTGATCTCAACTGAACACCTCTGAAAGTACCTCAAGGAGTGGCTTAAGCAGTATGAAACACCTCCTCATGGTGTGCATAAATTATGAGAGAAGGTTGCAAAGGAGTAGGATGAAATACCACCAGAAGTATGCCAAAGACTGATAGAAAGCATGCCCAGAAGGATTCAAGCAGTTATCAAGGCAAATGGAGGACATACAAAGTACTAGATATTAAAACTAAAGATGCTTAAAAAACTGTACCAATGAGTGAATATTTCAAAATGGACATTACTCCATCAGTTTTGATTCAAATTACATATGCTTAGGTGTGATCTGTAGCTACAATGCCATAATATTTTACATCATTTAACCAGAATTTTAGATACTTTCAATCTTCCATACCAATGTTATCTTTCAAGAAATATAAAACATTGGGACAGTTTTTTGAGCCACTGTATGATTATTCTACAGTCCACTCTGTGCCATACCTGTAAAGATTCTAACAAGTTATGGAAATTGCTGCTGTACTTCTCTGAAAGTAATGATGTTAGAATCTCTGCAATCTTCACATATACATATCACCTTCCCAGGCCCTGAGTTCTGATCCATTGTGTATATCAATGCATGCCTATATCATCACATCTGCATATCTACATGTCTCTTTGTCTTTGTCTACTGACATCTTATTGTTCTTTAAATGAGTCCTAATCCCTGTGAGGTCTTAACCTTGGTATCACTATGGGTACCAGCTCTACACCATCTACAATGCTTGCCAGTGATGCTGCCTATCCTTATATTTGCCCTGCCAAATTAAACATTTGTGGCATATACAATAAGGATGCTTATAACCTTGCTCTTTGTGCCAGTTTACTGAAACAAGTAATGCTCTGCCTGGTATGATTTCATTCATGCTGGCTCCTTAGATATTAATGACATTGTAGTTAAGAACCATGGCAACTCCATTTTTGCCTGTAGAGTTGTCCAGGATTTTCATTCTTTTCCTAAAGAGTTTTTTTATTTCATTTTTTCAGTCTTCTGTCAGATGGGTTTCCTGCATTATTAAAATTCCTATTTTTGTCTCTTAAAACCTGGTTTACATGATTCCACTTAGTTTTACTTCTTGTTGTGCCTGCAAAACAGGAGCTCCTGATGTTGAGTGTTGCTAATCTTAGTAAATCCTTAGTGTTTTTTGTGAACAATTTGTTATGTGTGTGATACCTTGCTTTATGAGATGAGCTTGTCAAAAGGTTCTCCTTCAGATGAATAAAAGTGAGGCCATGTAATGGTTCTTCAAGGTCAAAATAGTGTGAGTTGTAAGTGTTCTGGTTCCAAGAGGAATTGTCTATATCTCCCAAATGAGAGGAAACATTCCATAGTTCAGCATTCATAAAATAAAGTGTCATGTACAACCTAGTGGGTGTTGAGAATCCCTAAATCATACTCCCCATTTCTGGGGAATAAGGCTGAAGCAGTGGTGGACTCACTTGGCCCTCCAGAAACAGTGAAGCACAAACCATTGCTAGAAAATAATAAGCCTTGGAATATGATATTCAATGTGGGTGTGGTTGATAAGACTTACTGAGTAGCCAACCAAGCTATCTCAGAGTGAATGTATTTCCTAAGCATTCAGGGAGGATGTTGCATTGAGGTTTCCAGTGGCTTCTTTGCTTAAGCAGGGCTGCTACACAGCACCTTCTACTTGCTTTTTTTTATAAACTGCCATTATTGTCTTGCAACTTGGGTTTGTGACCTACATGCACTACTTATGGCCAGTATTTTAGTCAGTCACTCAGATGATTATAAGACATCCATTGCTAGCAAAACTCACTTGCTGGGCATGGGAGTGCACACAAACTACTTATGGCAAGTATATTTTAGTCAGTCACTCAGATGATTATAAGACATCCATTTCCAGCAAAACCCACTTGATGGGCATGGTAGTGCACACAAACTACTTGTCAACACCTGAAGCTCATTAGATCACACAGTTGTATTAGGGGCAGCAAGACTATATGCAGTATTTGAGTATGAAAGGACATGTTTGGTTGTAAGGCTAGATGAATAAACCAGGTTATAAACCTTTTAAGCCATGTTGGCTATAGGGTCTTCCACCTCTTCCACCTTTTTCTCTGCCTCATCCTCTGTATGTAGCAAAACCAGCATTGTTTGCTGTATCACAGTCTCCATATGCTCTAGTGGAAGCCTGGTCTTGTTTTATTAAGATGAGTTTATAGCTCAGCCATCCAGATAAGTCAGAAAAGGAGCAATTTAGCATATTGTGATATATTCATAATTAGCACATAGGAGAGTATCCTTGCCTTGGAGTGAGAGGCCAAAACCTAATGTAGCTGATGGAAACATACACATCCTTATGAGTTGGATGAGTTTTACATGATCTTCATCTGCAGAATATGAATGTTGGAGAAGAACTTTCCAGCCCCTGAAGTTGCCCCCACTTGCATTGCTCCTGTGAACTTCAAGGAATTTCACCAAGATATTGTTAATGATGTTGTTTGACACCTTATTTTTGAATTTAGGGGTACATTCTGCAATGTGTTTTATGATTGCTTCTGAGTCTTTAAAGCAAGATCTTACAAGATGAGTGACAGCTAGGCATGCATTAGTTGAGTTGTTAAAAGTGAGGCTGTAGATGACAAACAATCCCTAAAGGGTTTAAAGATGACTGTAATGTCTTTAGTTGACATGACCTCAAGATTTGTCAAATACTCAACTGCATGAGCAAGAGTCAGGATACAAGCACATGGAAGGGAGTGAGGAAATGATCCAAGTCAATGGCATGCTCTTGCTGGGGAAAATAGACTCCTAAGAACACATTATTTTCAATTTGAACCAGGCTCTTTATAAGCAACTGTGTTTTGTCAACCATGACTAGGCAGTTTGATTCAAATTTACCATGGAAAATTCTGGCCCATATCTTGCCCATGATAACTTTTTTTCAAGCAGCAATTTAGGAAGGGCTAATGTTATCTAGCAAATCCAAATCCAGGTGGATTTTTGGCCAGCCCAGGGGTTGCAGTCCTCTAAAGGCCCAATGCATTGGTTATAACATGGTCTTTCTCTTTGATGTCCTTGTATAATTGTCTTTGACCATCTGCCCACTGGCATGAGTTACTGAGCAGAGTGGGGTATCAGAATGGGTCAGGATATTTTTAGGAAAAGGATCATGGAAGGGTGTATTAGCAGATTGAGCCACAGGTGGAGAATTGCTCAGGATGCCATCCCATGCAAGTTTATCTACTGCAGTGGTGCTCCAATTCATGTACTCAACATCTATTGCCATTGAATCCTTAGTTGAACTCATGTCAATGACTGTGAAATTATCAGAGTTGGTACTTGTGATGGAGGTGGCAAGGTCTTGGCCAAATGTGAACTTAATGTTGTTCCGGGGACTGCAAATAATGTTTGGTCCTTGTTTCACAGGTGCAGCAGGTCTGAGACCTTAATGGAGGGGTGGGGGAGAATTTGTAGCTAGTGACAAAAAATGTCAGGGGGCACTCTGAAGTGCACAGAGGAGTCTGCCACCTCCGGGAGCCTCGTAGGCCAGATACGTTGGGCAGCTCGCCGGTTGGTCCTGGATGTGGGGGGGGAGGTTGACAACACCTTGCGGTGTTATACACCGTTAGGTTCTCTGACACCTTTCGGTGTGGCTCCCATTAGGGAGACGCAGGTCAGAGTCAACTGTCTGTTTTCAGTTTATGTGCATTTGTTGGTACCACATGGTGGTTACCGGGAAAGAGGCCCCCGTTACTTTATGATTAACTTGGAATAATCTCTTTTTGGCACTTTGGCACGGTTGACACTTTGACACGTGGGCGATCAAAACAAAAAACAAACATATTCTCCTTGCCCCAATCTAATCTTATCGACTGCTGCGCTTCACCAACATATTACCATATAACTGAAACTGCCCTATCCCTAATGTCCACTTCCAGCGTTCCTTCCTCGTCAGAGGCTGGGCCTCATGCCATGCCCAAATCTAAGCTAACAGCCTCTATATCTCGCTTTAAACAGTTTGCGGAGGACCACTTGGGAATCAAACCCCAGTCCAAGATTGTCTTTCCACCTCCCTCGTGGCAAATCAACGACGTCTCGAACACATACATGGCAGAAAATGCGCAGAATGGATCTGGGGCTACGGTTGAACATTCAGAAGAGATACCGGAGCCAAGGACATTCGCACTGAAGATCCGGCAGATGATAGAGTCTTTGCCTCCAATCGTGACTGCGGCCATTGGAATGGGTCCTTCAGAGCAAGGTACGGGCCAAACGAGCCAAGAGAGCACTAACACTGGCGTTGCACCCCCTGTCGATGGAAAGGGCCCGCCAATTCCGGAGAATGTGGATGCTAAGACGATGAGGCTGTTATCCTCGGAGAACGTGATGAATGGCGGCGAGTCGGACGTTCCAGTGCCACGCAATGGAGCACGCAGGCAGAGTGTTTGGTCTGCTTTAGAAGGTATGGAGCCTGGACGTACACCGGAGTCGAGGGAACAGATCTTTGGACCGCCTCCGACACATCCAGATTTGGCTATACAACGCGCCGAGCACGCAGAGAAGGGCGTGATGATGTACTCTCCGCTTGAGCCCACAGCGGACTCGGAGGTTGAGATCGCAGAATCCAGAGAGGTGACCAATGTTGAAGGTGCTCCCGTGCCTCCCGCAACGACGGAAAAGCAATGGGTACCTTCAACCACTAAAATCTCCGTGCTCACCACTTGGTGGGGATATAGACTGTACCTTCCTCCACCAGTAATGGCGACTCTCGATTCAAGCCAGATGAAGGCTACTCAACGCGCAACGATGATTACCACAGCTCTTACTTGGTTTCTGAAAAAGGTTCCGACGATGATAATTCCCGCACCGATGATGCCGACCGTTAAAGTTCTTCGTCGTCTATCACCGCTTCTCAGCTATATCGGCGTTTTTATCGCATGGAGCTGGACAAGAATATCTGCATCAGATAAAGGTATGCTCATCACACCCTGCTAAAGTTTCTTAACTTCATTTCGAAAAAACATAACTTTGCTTCGGGTCCCCGTCGGCTCCTATATTGATGGTTTTTTGTCTACTCAGGGAACGGCGTCGTCCTGTCTGCCACTTGGTTGTTACCTGTTGCATTGATACCTATGGCATGGGATGCGGGTACTATATACGGCCCCCCTAACCAGCCGGCTAGTACGCCACCTGGACAGATGGATCATGCAGCTTCTAGCTCTGAAAGCGGGAAAGGGAAAGAGAAATCGAAGAGGTGGGTTCGATAACAATGTTTCACGATGACTTGCCGTACTAACTGTCGATGTATTCACACTTCTTTCTCGCTCGAATTTTCTTTCTTCAAGTTTCTTTAGCCGTTTTGGACTTTCATAGCAAGACATAATGAAACCTATAAATAAACAATGTGCAGAACGTTAAACCTTAAAAATAGGCGATTCGCGCACATGGTCTTGAATGTAACATATGTACAGACTTTCTTAGCAGCTCTTCCTGTAATGATAAAATCGTCAGTCTCCACATTCTGCATGTCGCGCGCATGGCACTCAACTTGAGTCCGCTGCATAATTATTATTTCAAGACTCCGATGACTATCTCACTGATATAGGACCGGCACGTCTGCAATTTCGATATCGCAGGCAACTCGACGAAGTCTAATCTGCTTCCAGCTATACCGCGATCATCACTTTCTCTTTTTTCAGTCGTTTGAATGTCGGATTCCAGCGCAGTACTGTTTCCAGCATAGTACTCCGTTCCAAAGCAGAAGGAAGGTAGCACAATCGATATTATGACTTTGCCCTAGGCTCCGCATTCATTCTTTTTCTTTTCTCTGGCTTCCTTTGAATCCCTCGAAAATTCTTCGAAGTTCACCTGTTTTGGATTTCGCAGGCCTCGAACAAGAGGTCCGATAGACAAGCTTCGGGGGCTTCAGTGCGTACACAGTCCTATATATCTATCTCAACAGCTCTCCTGTAATGGCAATAGAGTAATCGACTTGGCATACCAAGGTGGTTGGCGGTTAATACAAGTCAGTGACCCTCGTTGATTCTCTGATCCCAACGCAGCACCTATCCCAGTACTTCAATGCAAGTAGTTCATTGTCAGCCCTTCTTCGACATAGTCTTCTGCCACACTAACTACGACGTTCTACACTTTCTCTCTTTTTGGACTTCCTTTCAACTCGAGATGCCAGAAGGTTCTTCCCCCCGTTTTGAATCCACTTTATAGGAAGATACAACGCACAATCATGCATGTGAACCTCAGAACGTTGTTTTCCTTTCCACTTTACGTCCGATTGTCAAGCTTATCTCTCCAACAAAGGCATATGTGTAAGCATGTACTTATCGGAACGTCTTCCCTCTCATCCCACGCTTACGTCCAGCTCAAAGATGGGCGTCTCACGCACACGGTCGTATATGTTTCATGCTTTCTTTCGATAGCTATCAATAACAATGACGTCGACATCTATATCCTGCGCGTCTTGTCACTGCTACTGAACTCTTTCACCTGTCTACACTAACTATTGAGCAAGTGTTCCATCTACGTCTACAACATCGCGGGTAGCTCGACGATAGCCAATCGGATCGATCGAGTCTACTTTAGTTGAAGCCAGCCCAAAACCCATGGCCAATGACTATGAACTCCAGTACACGAGTAGATATGACCTTTTTAAGACAATCTGGCCCGAGCAGTATGTATGTATGTGTAATGTGTGTGCCATCCAGGGTCGCGATTCTAGATCGTGAGGGTGCCAATGAACAGCCCGGAGCGGAGGCAAATGTATTACATATCGTTATCGACCATGGCTGACTATGAATTACCCGGACCGGGACGGCCCACGGTACGATTGGCGGGTGTATGTACACATATAAAAGAATTCTGTAGGAGTATAGAAAGGTCTGGGATTCTTATGCAACTCAGCGGGCAATCGGAAGCCCAGGTGAGCGATCATGCCGGTCTTGACGTACATACTTCAGAACGACCATGATATAGGCAATACTTTACTGACGTCAATGTATAAGGTATTTCTCTTGGCGTGTCAAGGTCCCTTCGGACTTTCCGGGTGTTCATGGGGAAGGGTATTGACAGGTATGTACTCCTTTCTTATCTGAATCGACAGGACTAAGGGTTTAGGGAGTGGAGATTGCGGCGATAGGTTGTGGGGGTATGCCATCACTATCTCATCTCGTATAGCTCTCTGGCAAGCGACCGGCTCATCGATTGGTAGTGCCTCCTTGATACAGTAAGTAGCCTGTGTGCGTGTGAGTTACTTGCTATCCTGTCTAAGTAGGGATCTGGAGGGCTTGTGATTAAGAAGGGTGACAGTTGAGCGTGTGCACATGTGCGCTACTAGGTAGGCTATGTTCAGGTTGTGCCTGGGTCTGGAAATATTGTGCGCAGGACAGTACATGAATATGAGCATTAATATGAACATGGACAAGGGGTGGTCGTGACGGGGATACGGAATCAGGCTTGGGGCCAGGCGTGCTAGGCTGGGCCAGCCTCCTGTCAATGGGGTACTAAGCAGTACGAGAAACGTGCATCAAAATTCCGTAGGCGTGGGTGAAGTGATACAAATTAAACATCAAGTACCTCCGAACTGCACACTGCCGCCACTGCGGCCGGAATCAAATGCTCAGGATGCGGGGAAGCGGGGAATAAGCCTTGCATTGTGGTGATCAGCCGAAATTCCGATCGACCTACATGTATGTGTATGTCTTGCAAATACATTGAGCGTGAAGGAAGGTTAGCGATCGAGTTTAACGCCGCGCCTGGGCAGTAACGGCGAGTTGTGTCGAGCTCCATCCACATGTGACATGGCGAGTGAAACGTGGGGTGTGATTGGTAGTTCTAAACCGAGAATCTCCCGCTCCCGCGCCTTGCAATTGTTGTGAAACAGAGTGCGATGATCCTCTCGGGATCAAAGGGCGAGGCGAAGGGGACACACAGTAGATTAAATAGACGCCGGAACATTATGGTAACATCATCTGAATCTCATCGCCGGAGATGATATCGGATAATAGATTGTGATACAGTGGAGTGAAGGCCCAAGTCCGAGATGTATATGTGGCTGGACACAGATGATGCATGAGGCACTCCGCTATCGGACCTGCAGGTGTTGTAAAGGTGTACATCGATATCCCAAGTAGAGTGTAAGCTCAGTGTTGGTCGTTTAGCACCGAGTAGTCTGTATCCACGCCGACATCGGACAATAGAGATATAGCGCTCGAACAACACTTGAATTGCCTCGTTTGGACGTACACAGGTTACACGCCGTGATATATACACGAGGGTTTAGCTCACCCTTGAATGGAGTTAATCGTGGGAGAAACAGACGCGATTGGGTCTCCGCGCGGAATTGAGCGAACCATTTTGTGTATTTCACTTTTATCCGTGCTTTCCAATCTGTCCGCCACCAAGATGTTGGCTCTTCGTCCGTCGCCTGTCCCGCTGTGGCCTAAAGAACTCCCTCGCGGTCGCTCGCGCCAGATTTCTCCTGTCGCTCTCGCCAGACTCGCCTCTCAGGAGCGCCGTGCATCAAAGGCCGTGCCAACCACAACAACAGCTGCCACACCGACCTTCGACTACTACGATTCTCCGCCCTCCCCGCCTCGCTCTCTCGAGGACCAAGTCCACGTTGCATATGCACATGATGACATCCATCTCGCTAAGATTCTTCTTCTTCGCCTCAAGGGAATCTATGTTACTGGCAACGACGACCCTCGCATAGCAGAAGTCAAGGACGAGGACTTTGATTTCTGCTTTGTTCCTTATGGTCGTCTCTTGGATGAAGACGAGGAAAAGATGCTTAAAGAACGACAACACGCAGAGCTAGCCCGCGTTCAAGAGTTGCGTCGCACTCAGCGTCTAAAGGACTGCGAGAGAATCTGGGAGCAGGGTAAGCAACGTCTACGCGAGCTCAAGACACTCGCAGTCCAGATGAGAGAGCTCGAGGGAAAACGGCGAGCCGAGTTGGAAGACTCTCGCTTGAGGTATGCAGCCGAACTTGAATCTCGGGTGCCTCGACGAGTATCCTGCCATACTGCTCGAGCGATCGTCTCCTACAAGCTCATTGCTTCATCCATTCCGCGCAAGCAGGATCCATTTGTCTACGACTTTATGCCACAGCCCGCTACACATCTTGTCTCACGCGCACAAACTCTGTCTCATCCAAAGTCCAAGTCTCCTTTCACCCGTCCCCTCTTTGATGACTCTCGTGCTGTTCCTTTCAGTGAGGTGCTCACTAGCATGCAGGGTCCTTTGTTCCCTCCAGAGCAACGCTCCACTACTCCTTTGTCAACTAGGCGCAGCCAAGATTCTCAGAAGCGCCGGAGTGCCGAGCTATTGGAGTCTTTGCTCTTGGCTGCGGAGAATGAGGAAGAACATCGACGAAAAAAGGGCAAGGCACCAGAGCGACCGATGCCTCGGAGAAAGGATAGCGGTGGGATGCTTATTTCACCATGCCCGACATGTTCTCCATCATCCTCGGACTCCTCCTCGTCCTCTTCACGTCGGTCCTGGCTCTCCTTTTCCAGCGCTTCCTCCTCATCAGTCTCCACTGCCATCACAACACCATCAAGCTCTCCGCCCTCCACCCTACTCTCGAAGCCCACCCCGGCATCTCCTCTACGTAAGACAGCATGGTTTCTTGCTCCACGACCTTCCTCCCATACTCTTCCATCGTCACCCCCTATCACACCCACTAATCTCCATCCCTGCAAATGCAGCGCCTCACATCTAACCCCTGTCTCCCCAACTGATGCCCCACTCCCGGTCCTCCCTGACGCCACATGTTCGTTACTTCGGTCAAACATCGCACCCACACCGGCGGTCTACAGTGACGACACAACCACTACGCCCGCAACGAGCCTCATACTCCGCCGCTTCACGCAATTGATCGATCTCGCCAAGGGATTCCAGCTCGCGTACATGAGTGCAGCGATGTTCATTGTCCCTCCGTCCTCTGATACACATGCTGCAGCTTCACTACGTCTCCACGTCTCCTCACACGCATCTTCATCATTCAAAGCCCCTAGGTTCCCCACACTCAACCCACCTGGCGCACGCACGCGTCCCGTCGACGTCCGTGTCTTCCTGGGCACCCAATCCACTAACGACCAAGACACATTCCGACCGATCCCGCTACGTCCGCTTGACGCAGGCGAAGAGGACGACTTCGAGTTGCCAAGGACGTCGCTGTCTTCGCCACTGCCTTACGAGCTGCGGTTCAAGCCGCATCCTGTGCCCCCGCGCTCTCCATTTAGAGCTGTGCATGGTGTAGCACCGCCGGGGAATGTGGTGCTTAGAGTGAGGAATGTGGAGAACCCAGTGCATTTGAGGGTGAAAGCGGTGGAGAATGAGACGAGAGGGTTGCCTGTTGGGTTCGGGTTCGGGTATGGGGGAGGTGGCGCTGGTGCGAGGGTTGGGTTTGGTTTTGGTGGAAGGGCTGGAGTCGGATATGCAGCGGGAATGGGGGGAATGTATCGATTTGCTATGGGGATGGGGAGACCGGTGCCGATAGAGGGGTCGTTGGCTTGTGGGAGAGAGAAACTGTTGAGAGTTGCGTATGAGGGGATCGGGGGGAGTAGATTGAGGTTCGAAATGAGGGAGGGGGAGGGGCTGGAAGAGAGGGGTGTGAATGGTGTTACTGCTTTTGTTGAAGTTGGGGGGAGAGGGCGCGGTCGAGGGAGGGGGAGGGACAGAGACAGAGTGTTGGAACGTGGTGGGGATGGCGAGGATGAGGAGGAGGAGTGGATAAGAGGACGAAGGGAGAATGAAATGGCGTGGTAGAGTCATGTCGTGTCATCCTTCTGGGTGGGCGGGCTCTGACGTGTCTCTGTTTTTTTTTTCTCACTCTCTCTGTGTTTTTTCTTCTTTTTTTGGGTCTTTTGTGTTGTCTACATCTGTCTTTGGGCTTCATGCTGTTTCTCATGCTCTCGTGCTTTACTTTATTGTTTGCTATGCTTACACCTCTGCTCGTCTAAATCATTCATACATTAATTATGCCGTGGTCGGGTACGACCCGCGAGAATCTTGCTTGATACCCCTTTGTTTACCATATGTACCCTGTGTAACTTCTCAGTTGTACTTACAGTTTTACATTGCGTTGTTCCCGAAATTTTACTGTTTATATAACCGCTGTTACTCAGTCGTACTCATCCTTTTCGAGAGGAGGCCGGGTGTATACGTTAACTCGTATCATTCTAACTGTACTTGGCTGAATGATATAGGTTTCTTTGGTGATTATCAATGACAGATAGCTAGTCAGATCGATTGACTCCTTGAGACGCAAGATGAAACCTTGATTGGGATCAATACATTCATTTACTCTCTGTCCATTCCAGTTGGGGTACGCTGAATCCTAAAGAGCAGGTTTTGCGTTTACATGTAACGTTAACGCGTTAGCTTTGACTCATCATCGCAGGTACTTACAAAGTACCGGCACGGAGCATCCATGTATGGACATTCGGAACGAACTTGGAATGACTAGTCATCTCAGGCACCAAGGCGCGGCCGCACTGTGGCACTTTCTGGAATAGCATTTAGAAATCTGACCTCGAGCTAACGATTACTAGACAAACGGCTTTGTAATTAGGTTTGGGTAGTCAGGTAATAATGAATATGCTTGTGAGGCTCGGAATAAATAAAACCCCATCTTAATCTTTTTGAGCAGTAGTCCAATCGCCGTGCAAGCTTTTGTGTTGGGCCGAGGAACTGGACGTGTGGAAACGACGAGTAGAAGAAGCTTATGGGCGTACGTTTCTTACAACCGCGTACAGCGATCTATGTGATTGGATAGTGAGGCGGAACCATCGTCATGCTGTTGATGAATTCGCTAGCTGTGGTGTTGTGCACTCGGATATACTCCACTGAATATACTTGAGTCGGCACCCCTGATAGATGCATCATTTCATGGATAACTTGATAAGGAAGTTAGATTAGATTGCTTGCGGACTCCGTGACTCTTGTGACGAACCACTGCCGATGACGATCTCCAGGACGGAACGAAAGCTTTGTTATATACACGAAAGTACAGGCCTTATTTACATTTTTCGACGAAGAGGAAGAGAGTTGCAGAAACAAATACGCAAGTATCCTGCATTGGACCGCCAGACTCGGAGGATTTGATCCTACTGAAGTCGCTAAAGCAGTCTACCAGCTCAGAGTTTGGCGGATTGAGCGGTTTTTCGCGACTGTGCAAGGCATATATAAGGTCTGCGCTCTCTGATGTCAAGCTGGACTACTGTGGCTCATTACGTCGTTACTTCAAAGGGCGACCTAGATCTGTCTGGTCGACACCCTCATGTAAGTTTGGAAATTGTTCTCCTTTTTTTTCATATCTGGTATGGTTCATGTGAGACTTTCAGCGCTTGTCTGAGGTGGAATCCAGATGGCTAGTGTACATGAAGAGCTTTCTGGACCTTAATCGTCATGTCACTGTGATTAAGCGTACGGAAGACATCAACATTTTGGGTAACACAACGACATCAGAAGAATTCATTTTTGACGATCAAAGTGTCTGGGAAAGCTTCAAAAAGACTTGGAAACTTCCGGCTGGTATTAGGTTTGAGTTTTTGGTTTACCGTACAAGTAAGCAGCCTTATGCACCTGCGCTCTGCCAAAACTCACGCCGCAATAATCAGTAAATACCTTTGAAGTTCAACTTTCCAATCCCTCCCATGTACCGAAGATCATCAGGCACGCTAAATCGGACGATGCACGGATGCTCTCCTTCACTTGTAAGTTAATTCAAGAAATTGGGCACCACAATCTTGCAAGTGTAAGTTTCCTTTTTCTATCCCTGCTATCTACGTCGATTTTAGCTTCTTCTCAACGCTCATTCATGTAGAATCAGAAGATCGCTCTTAGAATACCACTAACCTTCCGCGCTGATTACTTTGCCTTCCGATCGGTTTCAATCTCCCCTATGGACTATGCTATAGGTGTCGCGTTGGCTGCTCGATCCGATGTTATGGCATTTTGTGACCTTTTGGAAAGCCGACAAGACCGACTTGGCCAAATTCGGCAGTTTGACGTTCATGATCAATGGAGATGTGTCTTGAGCGAAATGATACCTGTGTCACATCCTCCTGAAACACTTGAAGATGGAGAATTTTATGCACCCCTATACAAGAGCATTTCACGAACTCTTCTGCAGCACGAACCTCACTTCGATGACCTTGAACAATGTGTTATTGACTCTTGATATCATTGTTTCCATCTGCCATATTCCAAAGCTCGAACGCTTGTTACTTCAAGAAAGCGACGTCGCCGCAGAAGCTCAACGCGCACTCGAAGGTGATTTCCAAGGTGCTTATTCGAGTAATGTCTATAGTCTTGAAATCTTGGCATCGAGCTGGGATGATACTTCTTGGTATGCAATGCTGTTCTGCCCGAAACTTGTTAGCTTGGTTGCTCGTCCAACTAGTCTTTCTGGCATCGTTTTTCCTCCACAAGAATCGATTTGGCCTCGGTGCCGCTTTTTTCCTATTCTGAAATACCTACTGCTCGCCTATTTGTCTCTCTCTCACTTCACTCATTTCTTGAATTGGACACAACAGGGATCACACGGACATACGCCAGAGCTAACACACCTCAAGCTCGAAGTTCAGAGAGGCATATCGGATTTTCAAATACGATCATTTCTTGAAAACTTCCACAGCGCGCCATTAGAGGTATTGTCACTGAGGGCGCTTTAATGGCTGATCCGCCACTTTTCGATTGGATTGCTCAGCACTCCCCAACCTACTAGGCTTAACAGTCATGCGCCGTAGTGGTACGCGTCAGTCGCGTACAACATTTGTAGCTTGGCCTCTCCCAAACTGGCAATATGCTCGATGCTTATCGGCATTCTCCAGGCTTCAATATTTTTGGAATAATTCCATCTACTCGCTTGAGTTCTGCTTATCTTTGTTGAAGAATATGGAGGATCGAACTTTTGATGAAAATGAACATGGTACATGTGGCGAAGTGGACGAAGATCATTTCCCAATTGAGGATATCTGGAGTTTGGAATTTGCTGCCTACTTTGTGCACCTTCTCGAGGATAGTGGATCATCATTCCATCTTACGGTCCTCCGATGACGTTGTCCAGGCCAAGGGACGTCTTCCTGGCACTCCAGATGAGAAATGGGATCCGAGTGCGCTCTCTGGGTATTGGCTTTTGACACCAACAATGGCAGATCGATAAATACTCTGGTTACAGGTATCTGGGTGATACGACCCCATTTGTAGTTCTAATTGTAATAATACAAGATACGAGGAGACCACGTGCCTGAGGACATGGTAGTTCAGCACACCGTTGATTATGATTAAGATTGACCGTTAAAGGAAGAAAACCATGATGAGGAAAGCACAAAGATCTGGGAGTTGTTTAGGCTTATATGATCAATCTAATCAGTAGCCAATTCGAATAAGATCAGAAAACTGTCTATGGCACGCACCTTACTCAATGTCGTCCTACGGATCCGTCAAATTCTTCAGCAAGCTTGATTGTCTTAGAACCTTGTCATGTCACAAATCATTTTATTGGATAGCTTCTGTTGTAAACATGTTCCGAATCGTGTTTAGAACGCCATCATTTCAACCAACAAGCCTGATCCTGACGTCATTTTAGTTCAACCATGACCCAAGCCAATCTGACCGTCGATGATATCCAGTCCTATCTGTCTGGCACAATTTACGCCAGTCATACTATTGCTTCCCTTAGTGGCGGTCTTGGCAATTATACGTATCGGATTCACCTCGTCAAGCCCATCGATGGACAAGAAACGTTAATCCTTAAACACGCCCAACCGTTCATAAAAAACACTACTATGGCATTCTCGCTGGATCGCCAGGTAAATGTTTTCGCCGGCATCAAGAGAATTTTCCTCATCCTGAATTCGTGATCAAGATGTTTGAATATGAGGCGATGAGACGCATCAAGGCGTGGCTCCCTGCCGATTCGATTGTTACAGTTCCTTTCATTCATCGGTTTGATGCGGAGCAGCACGTCCTCATCATGGAAGATTGCGGCGTTAACATTCTCACGCTTAAGGATTTCATGTTACAAATCGGCACAGATGCATCCACTTCACTGGCAGCGACAATTGGATCATCTCTAGGCCATTTTATTGGCAGCATGCATGAATGGAGTCGTGCGAATTCCGATGGTATTCTGGAGTTTTTTGCACAGAATAAGCAAGCCTTAGAGTTGTCTGCATGGGCCACTTATGGACGGTTGGTTCAGACACTTAAGCCTGGTGAAGGAGATGATATTCCCCCTTCCCTGACAGATTCATCGTTAGACGTCGCAGACACCGATCTCATTGTTGTGAAGAAAGTGGCAGAGGATGTCAGTGCATCGATGCTCGCCGCGCGTAATTGCGTGAATACATCTCGCATTACAACTTGATTGGCCACCACTGAAGTTCAATAACCTTTTTCTAGTTCGTTATGGGCGATTTCTGGCCAGGAAACGTCATGGTTTCTCTGGACAACGAGAAAAGGCTTCGAAAGTTGTACCTCTTGGACTGGGAGCTTGCCAAGCCTGGCCTTCCAGGTGTAGAAATTGGACAGCTTTGTGCTGAAGTACATCTCGTACGAAGATATATACCCGCCGCCAAAAATTTCGCCTCAGTCATTCTAGACTCTTTCTTGCAAGCATATGCTGATGAAGTAAAACCTGACATCGAGCTAGCACGCCACGCTTTGGCGCACTGGGGGGCTCATCTTGTTGTATGGACTCCACGTATACCCACCTGGGCTGACGACAAGGAAAAGATGCGTAGTGTTGTTGAGGAGGGTGTCCAACTTATTGTGACCGCGGCGGATGCTTCTGAGGAGACGCTCTTACCTTCGCTTGTGAGGCCTTTGGTCAGGCATTGAGAGTACATAGATAGCTCCGAGCGACAATGCTGTACTGCAATCTTAGCAGACCATCAATGGGACCTTGAATGTGGAAAGCAATTTGTATAATAGTATATTCAGGTGAATGCCCACGATCACTCATGCTCCGAAGATATAACTGGTATCAATCACAATCATCTGTCATACACAACATGTACAAGGTGTTTCCAAACTTCAAGGTGGATCAGGTACAACATGGTCTTTGTCGCCTCTTCTAGTTGTCTCCAAACATAATCTTCAAGTTTTCGATGCTCTCAGAATCAACACCCTCGACTCTTGCCCCGCTTCCCCGAAATGCTTCTTTGACGATGGCTGTCTTACGTTTTTGTATCTGTAGAATACGGCCCTCTATAGTATTGGCCACCTGTCCAATTTCCATCAATTTACATATCAAAAAGTAGGGAATAGAGCGTACAATGAAATGTGTCACGTAGACCGTCTTTTCCTGGCCAATTCTGTGAACGCGATCGATCGCTATTGGGTGGAGACAAGATTTGTATAGGAGATTTTAGCTGATGAAGAAGTGAATCGACCTTGATTTTCTGTGGCGGCATTCCACCAGCAATCCATCTGTACCGAACAGTTAGGAATTCGTATCAAGGGAACGAACCTAGCTCACCATAAATACATGATTAGCAGCTGTGAGCTACAAAAGAACAATCGTTCTCAGAAGGAATATTGAATGTAGATGACACAAACATTCAGTCCAACCCCCCCAGCCTTTAAACTGATGACAAGTATTTTCGGTTTTTCCGACGGAACCCTGAACCCTGCCACCGCAGCGTTCTTCTTGTTTATATCCATAGATCCATCAAAGCGATAATGATCGTATTTCTCGCGATCTAAAGCTACTTGGATGAGGTCCATAAACGATGTGAATTGTGAGAACACGACAGCTCGGAAACGGGGGTCTTGATCTCGGAGACGCTCTAGAAAAGTTCAATGGTCCATCTTATTTGAGTAAAAGTACGGAGAAGCATACTAAGGCTTTTCAAGAGAGCATGTAGTTTGGTCGAGGTTTGGAAGTCGTTTCGACGAAGTGTCACCTCGGGTTCGGATGTTTGAGAGCTAGAGATGCCTGGATCCTTCTTCCGACGTATTACTTCAATAAGCTCGTTCGGCTGCGAAAGTGTCAGAAGGGATAAACCCAAATATAGACACTGAGACCTTTAAAGGCCCTTGTGAGCATGTTGGGCAACGCGACTCTTCGCGCCTCTCTTCACAAGTCGCCAGATAAGCGAGGATACAATCCTTACAGCTGATAAAGGACGCTCAGCGACTACTTTCATTGAGTATGGTCGACCTCACCATTGATGCATACAGCCCGGGATAATCATAGGTGTCTCCATCACATCGAGACAAATGGGACACTCTTCTGCTTCTACATCAGCTAGTTTTGCTAAGACCTCCTCGGCGAAGGTACTCTTATCGCCACCATCCTCGGCCTTCTCGGTATCAGCGAATCGACTTATCAAGTCACTGACATCAATTGACCCATCGCCAGCAGGCAAAAGTGCACGTTCATCGTCCGGTGTTAAGACAAGATTGGGGTGCAACACGGCGCGTCTTAACCTGAGCCGAAGGAATGTCTCCATCAGAATCATTTGAAGGGACAGCAAGCGCTCACCTCATTAACATCGCCAGGATGTGAGTATAATTCTTTTTGACAAGACCTTTAGCATCCAACTGCTCGAAATCTCTTTTCGCAGTTATATAGATCTTATCGTAGATCTTTTTCTCGAGGGGCGAAAAGTCTAACGTCTCTACCACGACCTGTTCAAGTAAATGAAGATCAAAACAATGTCGTTACGGCATAGAATACTCACCTCCTTCAAAGGCAGTTCCACAATCTTGTTACCGTCAATATCGCGCATGTTCTTTTCACGCCTCAGAAGGACGCTCTCTAGGATGATCTGCACGATTTCAATAGCCTTTGGATCACGCGCCAGGAAAGGGAGTGTAATGAACCTTGAGAGATATATTAATGTATGCAGCGCAAGCTAGAATTAAAAGGGTAACGCACGAACGAAAGAATGCAAAGTCTGACCAAGGCTTGAACTTGAGGAATTTTCTTTCATTGAAATTCGTGTGAGAGTATGTTGTCGGCAACTACCAGAGAAACTTACAATAGAGAGTAAAGGTCTTCCAGCTTGTTCACAATTGGTGTTCCTTTCATCTCACCATCGACAAGCTTACTCTATCATCAGCCAAGATACTTACCTGTGACGGCCCATCGTCTCCGAGCCTGAAGAGCATATACAGCCTTCGCTGTCTTGCTTGTCCTTGACTTGCAAGAATGAGCTTCATCGAGAATGACTCGAAGCCAGTCAACTAAATCGAACGTTAGCATCAAAACCAGACATCCAAAACATACTGACTGTCAAAAACAGGCGATCTACTGTTGGAAGATTTCTCCAACCTGGCGTGCTCAGACGCGAGCACTCCATAAGAGGTAATGACGACTTTGATACATAGATCATCGTCGTCCCAGTTCTCAATTGCAGCTTCTAAGTCGAGTCGATTCTGACCATGCCAGACAATGACCTTCATGGACCCAGGTTTACTTGACCTCTCAAGCTCTTCCGACCATTGAGCCAACAATGATGTAGGTGCGACTATTAGTGTAGCCGAACTTGGTTTCTGAGGCTTACGTTGGATTGCAGGGCGGAAGGCAGCGTTGAGCTTGAGTTGACGCGATTTTGTTCCTGGCGTCTTCATGTCTTCCTCGTATGAGAGGCTAGCGTTAGTGTGTATGAGCGCAGCGAGCATGATCGTTTTGCCCATGCCCACTGAAGAAGAGAGTGAGACGTCAGCAAATTTACAAGAATCTGCGCACCAAGACTTACTTTCTGTTTATAAAAGCAAGTACAATATGGGTTCAGTTCATAAGAAACAAATTTGAAATGAATGTAGTACCGTCACTGTAATCAAAATTGAATATTAGGACAGAGACGAAAGCGACAACATACGCGAGAATGCCCCCTTTAAACTTTCTCTCAGATCTAGGAAACTCCAAGCTCATCTCACCGGAATAGGGGTTCATGTAGAATGGTTTCTCGTCGGCGGTCAGATCAATAATGTCCCCATCCATGGCCGGCTTCTCAGGGAAGACGTATCTACAAAATTGATGTCATTGTGAATAAAAGTGAGACGGTTGAGGGATGTACCGCGACCATAATGGGTGCATTGACGAAGACTCGCGAGCATCTATCTTTCCAGATTCCAGCGAGTGCATCCATCTATATAGATTTTCGGTCATTAATCAGCGCTTCATAGGTTGAATCAACTATCGTACAGAAGGGCTTGCTTTTGATAGCCTCGCAAAGTCAGTGTAAAAGTTTCACTTGGTTCCATCGTACCCAACGAACGATCATTGTTCTGGGCTCTAAAAAAGTTAAGTATCAGCTGACCCCTAGCATATGTATTTGCTCTGTACAAAGTACCTCTTGTAGATGGCGTCTAAATCATTCTTGGACAGATCTTCGGCGTCATCGACTTCGATTTCCTCATCATCTCCAACAATCTCCGTAACCTTCTTCGACTTGTGTTTTGCAAGTCGGTGGAGAGCCTCTTGTTGGATCCTGGCTGCGTCGTGAGGCGATCTGACATTGGCTCCAGCTTCTGATTTCAAGCCAATGATATCGAATAGTTTCAAAACAGCCTCCTTCCTCTCTCGCAGGGTCCTTGACATGATAAGTACTATAGATGATGGATCGGTAAATAGACATGTACTTCTCGTCCAACGTCTCTTGACCCTCGTTAAACATGACGATAGGCTCGTCATCTGCATTCGTAATAGTGGGAGGTTTGAACGCGGATTCAAGTATGTAGACTTGGAGGGTGACGAAGAGGCTCACTCCGGTGGTCAGCTTTTCAGGGCAGTCAGTCATTGTTCCGCGAAATTCGACGATATCTGGAAAGACTCTTAGTCATTGTCATCGTCGATGACGGAACGTACCTAGATCCAATAACTTTGACACCCACCAAGATACGTCTGTGGGTAGACGACCAAATTCTGGATTGTGTGTTCAGACTCGCGCGTGAGAGATCAATGATAGAGACTAACCCGTGCCCTTGCTATTCAGCAGACGAACAATGGTATCGCTTTTGATTCTTTTCTTAGCTCTGGACGGTTGAGGCTTTAACATTGCTTTTAGGCTCATCTGCTTCTTCCCATCGCCCTTCTTCCCCTGTGCACTGTTCAATTTACTAGGTCCAACCTTAGGTTCCTCCTGTACATCACGGTGGATCTTGACAGGGTCATTGATTTTGACGTAGCCCTTTCCAGAAACGTTACTCCAGGCATTAGGCACAAGAATTTCACCCATGTAAGCTGGGAGAAAATTTGGTGTAGTTGCCGATGACGGAGGCATGGATAGACGACGCTTTTTCAGAGGTGGTACTTGCTTAGCAGATTGAATTAGAGGCAATGGTGATTCTGATTTAACCGAAGTTCCCCGCGTATCCCGAAGACTTGAACTGCGATGATAGGGAATTGGCGAAGGGAGCCGAATTTCTTCATCTTTGTCATCATCTGGCGGAAAATGTTTACGTTTTTGAGCGGGTGGAGAAGCATCCATAGCGTCAGTAGGCCCATCATCGTCGCTGTCCGGAAGAAATAGACTTGGAGGCGAAGGATTTGGGGCAGCTGGGAAGTGGGCCTCTTCCATAGACACATCGTCAGCCTCATCGTCCGACCCAGCAAAGAAGGGACCGACAGGTGGGCCATTCGGTGCTTGTTCGTCGTCTGTCATGGGGAGTGTGGAAGAGCAAGGACGCGTTCTGGGTCGGACTCATAATCTCATTCGGGACGCGTCAAACGCGCTCGGCAAACAACCACAAACTAGGACAGAAATCTTGCGCGGCCAGGACGTTGATCTCCTTTCATTCATTCGTCCAAAATGCAGCGCGCTCTGCCGATGGTATGTCTGATTTTATTTTATTTCATCTTGTTCTTATGTATCGACTATGCAGCAACCTACCGTTGTCCTCCTCAAGGAGGGCACAGACACATCCCAGGGAACCCCTCAACTTCTGTCCAACATCTCAGCGTGTCTCGCGATAGCACAGACGCTTTCAACTACTCTTGGGCCGAGGGGGATGGACAAGCTCATTGTTTCGGATCGTGGAGAGGCTCAGATCACCAACGATGGCGCGACAATTTTGAAGCTACTTGACATCGTTCATCCTGCTGCGCGCACATTAGTTGACATTGCCCGAGCTCAGGATGCTGAAGTTGGAGACGGAACAACGAGTGTGGTGCTGCTTGCTGCACAACTTCTGAAGGAGGTTCGTGGGTATATCGAGGAAGGTGTTAGTCCACATATTATCATGAAAGGGTTCCGTAAAGCGTCGCAGCTGGTGTGTCTGTCGCGTTGAAGCGCGGTAACTCTGTTTTTGACGATATTCTACAGGCTATTGATCATATAAAGGAACTCCAAGTATCTATTGACAAATCCAACTCAGAGTTCGTTCGTCATACTTGTATCTGCAAGCTTTACTAACTCGATCACAGGAAGTTCCGCTCACTCCTGCTAAAATGTGCTTCGACATCAATGTCCTCCAAACTCATCCATTCTGAAAAACCGTTCTTTTCCAACATGGTTGTTGATGCCGTCCAAAGTCTAGATCAAGACGATCTTGATGAATCATTGATTGGTGTGAAGAAAGTCGCTGGAGGTGGCATGCAGGATTCTCTTCTCGTGCGAGGAGTCGCCTTCAAGAAAACCTTTACATACGCTGGCGCGGAACAACAGCCCAAGTCGTTCAAGAACCCTCTTATTCTCTGCCTCAATGTAGAGCTAGAGCTGAAGGCAGAGAAAGACAACGCTGAAGTTCGAGTAGAAGCCGTTGCTGATTATCAAGCCATTGTTGACGCGGAGTGGGAAATCATTTACAGAAAACTGGAGGCCATTGAAAAAACAGGCGCCAAGGTCGTCCTCAGCAAACTCCCCATTGGAGATCTCGCAACACAGTGGTTCGCCGATCGTGACATCTTCTGCGCTGGGCGTGTTGCAGCTGCTGATCTCCGACGAGTTGTTCAGGCTGTCGGAGGTTCTGTCCAATCCACTTGCTCCGACATTGGCAGGGATCATCTCGGCACATGCGGTTCGTTCGAGGAAAGGCAGATTGGTGGTGAACGCTACAATCTGTTTGAAGAGTGTCCCAAGGCTAAGACTTGCACCCTGATTTTGCGTGGTGGTGCCGATCAGTTTATTGAAGAGGTTGAGAGGAGCCTTCACGATGCAATCATGGTTGTCAAACGTGCGGTCAGAAATGGGGAGGTGGTAGCAGGTGGAGGAGCTATCGAGGTACGCAGCAGCGTCCTATAAGATATCTGAGCAACTCTAATATGCATACCGCATCTTAGATGGAACTTTCTGCGTATATCCGAAAACACGCACTTTCCATCCCAGGCAAACAACAACTCATCATGACTGCATTTGCGAAAGCCCTCGAAATTATTCCCCGCCAGATTTGTGACAATGCTGGTTTAGATTCCACGGATATTCTCAACAAGCTTCGTATGAAACACGCGACTGGGGAGAAATGGTTTGGTGTCGATGTTGATGGTTCTTCCGGCGTACGTGACAACATGGATGCCTTCGTTTGGGAACCCAGTCTCGTCAAAGTGAACGCTATCAGCAGCGCTGCGGAGGCGGCGTGTCTCATTCTAAGTGTCGACGAGACAGTAAGAAACCCTCAGAGCGAACAGGTAAACAATGTGCCCTCTAGACTGTATGTGGACTTCTGACAAACATTTCTTTGTCAGCCTAATCCTGGACCGAAGGCACCGCCAGGAGCAGCCCAAAGAGCACTTCGAGGACGAGGACGTGGTCTGCGGTAACAATATGTAACTTTCCTGATAACTCAAGAGAAATTATCTCATTTATTCATCTTAAAATAAGTGTATGTGAGAACGAGCGGCACGGCAAGACATTATCTCTATGGTGTATTGACGTCCTTTGGATGCTCCGATAGTGCTAAATCATGATTCTTTCTCAGAAAATCCTCAGACTCTGATAACACTTGTTGGCTTTTGACTTATATCAATGGGTGTGCAGGCAGAACATTTACTATCCTCTCCTTGTTCCCATGCTCTGGAGACCTGGAGAAGCCTGGCCTTTTGCTGTGAATAGAGTCATTTTCGATCAATGTGAGAATGTGGAACAGGCCAATAATCATTATGTATATATACTATATGTATATGGTGACAACGAAGGAAGATCAATTTCAATGTCTATTTGCCCTTCTCGCGCCGTCAGCTTGCTTCCTCTCCGTTGCCCTCCGCTGTTTTATCTTAGCTCTCCGCTCTGACTCAGCAATACGCCTGAGTCGTTTGTCGACCTCTATGAAGTGACCACCAACATCGACGAACTTCATCAACGGCCGCCCTGGCTTCGCAATAATCTGGACCTTCTCCTTCGGTGTCTGTGTCGTACCGTCCTGGACCCGAGGCATAAGCTGAGGATTTGACTTATAAGCCTCCAGCATCTTTGCATATCGCTTGGCTGTCGCCTTGGCGTGCTCCAAAGACGCTGGGACAATGGGTTCCTAAAGACATCCCTCAACAACACAAGCGAAAACGAACATACGAAGTATCTTACCCGGCCATCCTCGGGGACGGACTCCCAGTACAGTTGCTGGTAGCGCTGTCGAGCAGCATCACGATTCTCGTCCTGCTCAAGCATATCCGCTTCGTGTACATCCGTCCTGTGCACATGAGATTCGCTATCCTGCCTAGGTACGTCAAGGATCATTTCCATTCCTTTGCGGAAACCAGTTTGGAGCGGTATGCCCTAGAAAAAAAAAACAATGTAGATTAGGGACCGAAAAAGCAAAAGGAGCTATAATGAATTATCAGATGGGGTTGTAAAGGGAATAACCATATCTTGGTGATGTAAGGCACCAGAAGATGTCTTCCAATTCGCGAATGATGTTTTAAGATCTCGTCATAGAGGTGCAATATATAGAAACAATGGATAAGCACTAACCTTCTAGAAAAACGAAGAGCGATTGACAAAAGGGGATTAGTACGAGAATGCCCGTCATTCGAAAAGACAATCTTGAATACCTATGGAAGGAACCATCAGTATCAGAATTTATCGCAGTGTTTGACAGGTTCAGTGAATTATGCATAAAATTGGTTAACCATGAAGTTTTGTCTTCAAGACTAATCGTTTAGAATCATCGTTACAAAACAACCGCGGTGCGGCATTAAAGCTTAGTGCATGCTACTGACCTTGGCCCAGTCCGCTTCCATTCCTTTGAGTCTTAATATTGCGTCAACACGCTTCAAGCTAAGATGATAGTTCTGCGACAACGCACGAACATCGTTCGTGATAGGATCAGCCATGTAACTCCGATAAATAGCAGTTCGTATGGCGTCGGAGACAGGCGGTGGTGGTTTGAACGAAGGATTCATCGGAAACGGCTGGATGATGAATTGAGTCGGTCACTTTAGTAGGCGAAACACAACGGAGTATAACGAACTCAACTACTTGACCACCCATCCACTTGTTTGGTCTATCGGCCTTTCTGAAATCCTCACCAATAAAGGTCAGAAATTCCCTGTAGGTTTCGGGCTCTCTTGTCTTTCTTCGGTCTTTCTTTTCTAAATCTTCAACCATCTTTTCGAGGGGATCGGTAGCATCAACATCGTCATCGAGATCCTTCTCTGAGAAAGGTTCGGGAGAGACTTCAGAAAATTCCCGGCGTGACAACCATGGCAAAGAGTTATTACACTGAACATAACGATCAAGAGATGGCCGGTGACATGTCCGGGCACATCTAGGAGCAAGACGAAGGTAAGAGAACATAGCTGAACACGCCACAAGAAAAAATTTAAAGGTAGGATCTCATCACGTGTTCCACTTTATGGCCGGCCGAGAGAATGGAGCTGAAACTGAGCATTGAGTTGTTGCTATTTTTCATGTCATAATGTTTAAGTATTGAGACTCTTGCGATACTCGCTCAATGTCCCTCAAGCTTGAACTTTTCAAGATCTTACGTGTATATGCATCATTAACTCCCCTCAGAGAAATTACTTTTCCCGATCACTTGGGTTTTGCTGTCATTCATGACTTCCTTCTTAAAAACGTCCTATCGAATCCTCATTTCCTTCGATATCCACCATCTGAACAATATCAATTAATCTTTTGGAAATGGGCCATTCAAAACTTGGAGAATATGACAAAAAATGAGGTATGTATCTATCGTGACTCATTCTTCCTTATACATAATTCTAGTCTTCAGGATGTCGAGATCGATTCTCGAATATATGAACGTTATTTGGTACTGTTAACATCATCGGGACGGTACGTGCCCTCATTGCTGCCAGACTCAATTGTGTCGATGAGGGTATTCAGTGCGGCCGGTACCACGCGAGCTGATAATCGTGATCATCTCACAGTCCGAAAACCTCCATCTCCGACATATATTACACATTACTGGCGGCCAATAGCTGGTACTTCTTCTACCGAAGAGTGTCTATCTTTGGATAGTCTCGAGACTGTCACCTTACTTGAGTCACGCACTACAATTGAGAGTGGCACGACTGGCATGCGGACGTGGCTGGCTAGTTTTGTGCTGTGTGAATTTTTGACTAGGCACCCAGGTGAGATCGATTCACATCAAAAGAACGAGAATCGCCGTCTAATAGACTCTCGAAGACTTGCTGAGAAACAAAAGAATCCTTGAGCTAGGATCGGGGATTGGTTTCTTGGGGATTATACTTGCACGCCTGCAGCAAGTTTTGTCGGTTGAGACGCCGCACCATGCCCTTTGGCTGACAGACGTCAACGACAGTGTTCTCAAGAGATGTCAACAAAACCTCCAGATGCCATGTAGTATGTTTCTCCAGCGTCGGCGATCCTACATAAGACTTTGATCTCATTTTCCTCTTTCAAACCAAGACAAGACTTCAACCTCAGATATCAAATACCGCTTCTTAGATTGGTTCGACGCATTGGACAACGACCGCATAGCTCCTCTCAAGTCACTCTTGATGGATGAGATTGACGCCAACTTGATCGTAGGCGCGGATATTGTTATTCCCTGCTCTTTCACTCTTTGCTCCAAGTTAATGTTGACAGACCAGCACAGATTTTTGATCCATCCCTCATCCCAGCCTTGACGGCTGTTTTATCTCTTGCTCTTCAGCCCGGCAGCCCGAAAGCAGCAATTGTTGCAGCAACAGTAAGGAACGAGGATACTCTTGCACAATTCATTGAAGCAGTTCAGCGTAAGCTTTCTGATATATGCATTGTCGCATATACTGAGAAGAATTCTAGGAGATTCTCTTTGCATACAGGAGTTGCCATTTGTCACTCGAGAAGCATCGTTTATGCAGGATGTCGACAAGGAAGTTGATAATGTCAAAATATTCCAGATAACATCATAATGTACGTTCCATCATAGTTACACCGGAACCAAAAGCATCAACTACTTGTCTTGATAGTACCACAAAATTGGCACATCCATCTTCCATGGGGTATATCGGATTCTCCACAAGTCAAGCATGCCCAACCTAATGTATTGGTTTGTGGTCTTGTCGTTGAACATGCGTCACACTGCAATGCCATTGGACGGTTGATTAGTGTACAGGTCGGACAGGGCCACTCTGACGAGGATTCGGGAGACTTCGCAGTGACCTTGCGGCCTTTGGATGACTCTGTTCCATTATTTATGGGAAGTGAATTTGCAGGGCTCGACCTTGAGGCAAGCGAATGTTTCGTCTGTATATAAGACACCTTCGACGACCCAGCAACTGGAGCTCTGCGGTCAACAACAGCTGTTTCTCCAGAATCTGAATCGTCCAAGGTAAGGTCAATGACATTATCCTCGATACTATCCTTGGCGGCTTTTGCGGCTTCAAGGTCAGCTATAGCACCAGACACGCATGATTTCTCGTCCCGTGCTCTACGTTCAGCAGCCTAAAAAATTCTTTGTTAGCGATAGATTACAAAGCGAGGCTCAGAACGGGGACAGTCACCTGAGCAGCGAGTTCCCGGGGACTCAAGCCTTTGGTAATGATTTTACCACCCAGACGGCCACCACCGCCAAGTATTTGTGAGGTCTGCCTTCGCTTTTCTGCAGCTTCAAGAGCTTTTACACGAGCCAAATGGGGTGGTGCGTTATGCGATACATTCGAGCCTAAGCGATGTCCCTTTGAGAAGAACCCTTCCCCGGCATACCCTGACCGCTGTAGGGCATCATATTCATCCTGAAGTCCGGAAAGATATTTGTAAAATTTCTCATCATGTGGACCGTGAACATTGTGTGTAAGCTGAAAGGAAATCAGCGTCTGTCAGCAACAGTAGCCGCTCTTTCTCACCTCGTGTAGCATAGTTTGCACGAGGTCAGCTTCATCGTAGAATGTGTCCGGTGCGTGTGCAGGGCGCAGCCGTATACATATCTCTTGCCCACCGTTGATGTCTATGCATTTAGGATGAATTGAGCGCCCAAGGAGGTTTAGGAGGACATACTCAAGCCTATGAATGCACGTCAATAACTCTTGACATATAAAATCGTCAACCTACCAAGTAGGCTAGGATTGTCAGGAAAAAATTCAGCAAGGAGGGGAAGCTTCCAACCATGTTTTCGCATGATCGGTTTGACAAGAGAGGCAATCTTTTGAAGCATCAGGAGGGCGCGATCAGCCTTTGGTTTATTCTTTAGGTGCGTGAAAGTTTCCACGAAAACTTCCGACATCTCAGGTATTGCTCTAGTTCTCGAGGTAACAAAGCAAGAGAGTATTGGCTTAAGCTAGTCTCCGTCCCGGTTGGTAAGCTAATAGCGCGAGTTAAGCGAAGCTACTTCACGTGACACTCTTTTCTTAATGAGGGCAACGCGTCAACGTTCAACGCGTCGTACTCGGTACAAGGTCCCTTTGCAAGAATAAGTTCTGTTACAGCTATCTGATACAAGTACATACAATGCTAAAACAACAAGTTATGTGTACTAAATTGCTAATGAAACGAGCGTGATGATGACAAACAACAACGAACAAGTACAGTAATCGACATGAGATGCTCTATTGATACAATGGTGAAAAAGTCGGGAGTTATAATCATAAAGCCTTAAGTCATATTCATATGCATAGGGAAATGATTACCGCCGAGGGTTCGGCGGTGACGGACGAGGGTCCGGTGGTGACGGGCGAAGGTTCGGCGGTGACGGACGAGGGTCCGGCGGTGACGGGCGAGGGTTCAGCGGTGACGGGCGAGGGTTCAGCGGTGACGGGCGAGGGTTCGTCATTGTCGAGAGCGTATACTCTTCTGTCTTAACGGCCTCGAACACACGTATTGTTCTGACATGTGTCAGTTCATCGATCTTGTCAAGCGGCGAGGTGGCACTGTCAGGCATGGATGACAGGTGCGTATGGTTCCGGGGCGCTGCTGACTTAGCACTGACAGGCGTCTCAGCACCGGGTTTGTAAGTGGGTGTGGAAGTGGAGTCTTGTGCATTTAGGTCATCATCTGCTTCCCAGTCTGATGGGATGTCAGTGGGCCAGTTGAAGCGACGTCGGCGGAAACTGTGTATTCGGATTAGTAAGGTGGCGGGTCCTTGGAAGGAGACAACTTGCCATTCATACTCCCAAAGGACTTGCTCAAATTCCTCGTCGCGTGAGATTCGGTTCCCGTCTTCATCAAGCAACGTCCGAATGTAATCCATAAGAGCGGGTTTACATCCAATAAGCATATGCACATTCTTGAGCGCATGCATTTCGAGTTCCTCAGGGGTCAGAGGAATAAATCTATTGGGCCAGACAATTAGACCCGGCGACTGGACAGGGGTTGTAGGACCAGCGACAAGAGTTGACGAAGACGAAACAGGACGCTGCGTCGATGCCTTTGCTAGCGCTGTTGCCTCACTAAGTTCAGAGTAAGATATTCCAAGACAGTTTGCTGCCTTGGCACTGAGCTTGCTGTCCGAAGCTGAGAGGGAAACGATGCTCTGTCTGTTATTTTCAACAGTAACTGGGGCAGGAGACGATGAGAGAGAAGTATTCTCCGTGACATCGGAAGACGTCTCGGGAGGCGTACTTTCCTTGTGAGAAAGTATCGGCATCTCAGTTGCGTGTTCGTTGGACACTGGGATGCCCAATCTCTGCGCAGCTTTCGTACTAACGTTTTCTGGGATGCGAGAGACCGCCACCGTTATATCGTCTGGGATGCCAAGTCGATCACTTGCTTTCGCACTGAGACCTTCAGAAATAGAAATGTCCAATGCTGAAGAACACCTGCCCGTTGAAGTCGGGGTCGATGGCTTGGTAGCCTTCTTCGTACGTTTCCTTTCCTCCTTGTCCGACAAAAACCATTTGTTCCGACTCGACCTCTTCGACTCGGATGCAGTCTCCTCCTTACCCAAGCTACTCACCACATTGGCTTCGACACCTCCAAACTGCTTATGGGCATCTTTTGGCGCCAATTTTAGATGATAACTCTTCGGTTTCTTCACGTTGCCGAAGACGTGTTGTATGACTTCGGGTGCGAAGTTGGACGGCTGCGAATGGATACCAAATTTTTGATGAAGCATATTTTGAAACACAGTTTCTATATCCCTGCAGGCCGCCGCTTCGTTGCTCCAATCCGGCTGAGATTTCGGTATGGAGTCGACAGGTGTGATTGTGACTGGCGAAGTAGGGAGGTTGGAGCCCGGCAACGTCGGGAACGGCAATTGCTGTGTGACACCGTTGGACAGATCAGAGGGAGAGGCTGAAATTGATGACTGTCTCCGAGTATGCTGTGATCGTAACGATGTATCACCATCGCTGACCAACGTTGAGTCGGTCTTCACGGACGCCACATCGTCGTCATCTTCAACTTCATAGACGGGCCTGGAGACAGGTGCTGGCGCATAGGGAAAGATGATCTGGTCGTCTATCAACTCGAGCCTGCCATTGATCACGAGTACCCGATGAATTTCGGATAGAAATGGCTCCCATTTATCGTATGGGATGCAGAGAGACAGGTTTGCCATTCGCACAAAGTCGAAAGATCTGCTCGGGAACGGCCATGGGAAGGCGAGGCTAGATTCAATGAATGTTAGTTGGGAGTATGAGTTCTTAGAAAAGACCATGGACATACAAATTCCCTTGGACAAAATCAATCTGATGGTGGTTGCGAGCTTCAGGCATTAAGATATCCACCATGTCAACTCCGGTTACAATGGCTTCTTTCCAGTAACTGGCCGCTTCTATAAGCCAGCCTCCAGCCCCGCATCCCAAATCAAGTACAGAAATTGGTTCCTCGCCGGTGAAGTCATAGAAGGACGGGTTCTGCAAAAGATTAAGCCGACGCAATAAAAGCTCGGATTGACGATCACTAGAATGATGGTGAATATGAATCAAGAATTTGAGATAATGAAGTGACGGACTTCTCCAAAAGAACGGTGTCGTAGGCTTGCATATAGCAAGCATCATAATCGGTGTGGAGCCTCATATTGAATCGTCTCATCCAACGATTCTTCGGTTTCGAGTGACTTGTATCTGAAAGAGTTGGTTGAAGGTGAAGTTGCCTGTATTCCTCCAGGCGCTGCTTTTCTGGGTTCAGTCGTTTCTCTTTCGACGGTTTCGGAATAGAGGCAAGAGTCGACGCCGCGTCAGAGGAGCGTGCTCGACTGACTCGAGGAGCGCTAGGTCGCGCGGTAGTAGAGGTGAATTCGTCAAGAAGCGTTGGGAGAGATCGCTTCTTCTTCAAACCTTTCGACTTGGTTATAGACGAGAACAGGCCATGTGAGGTCGTAGACTTGTCCTTTAATGGATTAGAAGCGGATGTAGGAGTTGAGAGGAGCATCCTTGAAGGCTGCTTGTGCTGTTTTTCCTTTTCCTTTTCCTTACCCTTCTCTTTATCTTTTAACCCGAAGCCCATAGTGAAAGAGGCTGATCGCAGGAGTGAGCGTGGATGAGGGACAAAGGATTCTGAAGCCGGGAGTTCGGAAATATAGGATATGCGCTTAAGAGTGTAATGACCTGGCCCTGGAGGCGCAGAAAGAGAAGATTCAAGTCTAGACGCTGAGATCAGCGAACCCGGGCGATACGTCGTCGTGGTCATCTGTCAGAAAGATTGAATATATAGTTCAAGCTATGGTCGATGGCCAGGAGTGGCCAGTGAAACCTTTGTGCGCTTCACGAAGCGTCTTTCTAGTGGAACGGACAATGATAAGGCCAAGCAGCGGGTAGAAGCACAGGAGGAAGTAAGCCAACAGTTATATTGACTCTGAGTGAACTCCGGTTATTGCATGGCCAAATCCATTAGGGGAGAGTATGTATAAAGGTCTATGATCGAAAATATCTTCCGATCTCCGGACGGCCTCATTCGGCCCCATGTGTATGACAGAGCAGCACCATGACAAGTATCGTTATTGCTATACTACTACACAGCTTCCTTATCAAGCATCCTCAATCGTCATCCTTGCGCGGAGGCGGCCCGCACGGCTGCAGCATTCGCTGTAATACGCCAAGTCACACTCTAATGTCCTGAAAGAAACTAAAACAGAACAGACCTCGGTCATTTCAAATTTGACGCGTCCTATTGCCTCGCCGTCTGCTATAGCAAGATACGATGTAAGTGTAGGATGACCAACAATGGAGGCCAGTGTATCCCGATGCTGATGGGTGATCCAGTCGCTTTGAGAGAACTTCAGGCATTGTCCTTAGTAGCGACACGACACGAATTCAACGTACTATTTTGTTAGATCCGCATGTCCTGGCAGCCTTTTGAGTTCACAATCGCGTGTGGGGGTGTAAAGACATACCGGTACCAGTATAACGAGCATGAACTTGGAAACCATCAGTTTCGGAGATATACTGGACAACTTGACGCACGATGTTCCAGCTGCGTATTTGCTGTGTATCTCAGCTCTGAGGACTGTTGATTCAACAGAATGTTAGCTCGTATGAAGCGCCTTTGACGTGTATTAATGACGGACCATGGTAGGTGAAAGGAGATGTTTACATTTGTTTCACCTGTGTCTATGTAACGCCTGAATTTTTTGCAACAACGCGTCGCGTGCTCATCATCTCTAACAGCCATGGCCACTCTAACGGAACGAGCAAAAGGCAGATTAGCTACTCTTTCAGCTTCATTCAATGAACTAGAGGAAGTCATTGAACCCCTCTTCGCTCAAACTCTACCCGAGACGATCGTAGGCCTCGAACCTATTCAGCAAGCCAAGCTCCAAACTGTCTTACCTTACTTGGTCTATGATCTCGTATTCAGTGTGTTAATTGTTACTCCCGCCCATACATTCTGATCTGATTCCCAGTCTATCTTAAATCGAGGGGTATCGATCCGAAAACGCACCCTGTCGTCTCAGAGCTTGTAAGCAATGCCAAGTCGACACCATCAGATGCCCCTTCCCGCCTCATACAGTCCCGTCATAGGAACGAGTCAAGCGATATTTTGGTAAAATATCCGCTGCTGAGAATCCGCCACAGAGTAAGTGTCCTAATACACGCCTTGCCCTTTCGAGATTGACTTGGTAACCCCGTTTGTAACAGAACGGACTGAATTAGACAAAGACGCTGCACAGAGGTTTATTAAACACGCTATTGCTCAGGCAACATACGCCAACCCTCTGACGGAGGAAATGCCCGACCCTTCGTCATCCGTTCAAGTGCAAACTAAATTTACAAGTAAAATGCTTGAACGTCAGCTGTACGAAAAGAAACTCAAGGAACGAGACGCTCAGGAGAGTGAGGAAGAAGACTTAGAAGTCTTCAACGGCGACGACAAGATGAATGTCGATGCCCTCATCCCCGAGCCCACGAAAAATTTGAAGGGAAAGGCCAAAGAAGTTCCCTCCACGATCGACGATTCAAAATCAAAAAGCAGCAACAAGCGGCAAAGACCCGTCGTCGATCCGTTCGCGGGTACGCCATCGTTATACCAGATGCGGCTTTGGGCTGACTTTATCCAGGTTATGGTGATGACACGCAGGCTTCTACACTGGACACACAGGCTTCCACACCGGCCACTGGTGAAACGTCAACTCCGAATACGCAGCAGAGTAAGAAACGGTCTATAGAAATTTCTAACTCAGCTGTTGGAACACCGGTGCCGGGTGCTGAATTGAGTCCTGAGTCTGCGAAAAAGGCAAAGAAGGCAAAGAAGAAGAAGCATAGGAAATCCCTGACCTAAACAGCTATCTTTCTTATTCTTCCAATCAATGACTTGAGCTTGAAGGTTAAATGTTACAAGTCCGGTTGTTAATGTATACAATACAAAAGTCATACATGTACAGTGAATTTATATACTTGGATCGTACAAGAGTCGTCAGTTGGGGTTGAGTAGGGAAAACATACAGATACATCTGGGAAGATCAGAGCAGAAATGGTACAAGGAGATACATACAGTCTCAACTGAAAGAAAAAGAATGTTACATCACTCTACATCCATCGCTGTTCATATCAGCAACATCCAAAGGGGAGCTCCTGCCCGAGGTACGCGGTGTTCCTCGTCCGCCAGGAGACCACCATCGTAGTGGACGCCTCAATCGATCATCCATCTCCGAGTCGCCATTATTCAGCCCCCGCTTCGACTTACGCCTCTTTTCCCTAACGGCCTTGACATTATCAACTGTCTGCCACGAATAAAACGATTTCAACACCACACGCTTCTCATTACACTCATCGTGTCCGGCCTTCAGCTCGTCAGCGTTACCATCCCTCGCATCAAGGTACATGAGCTTCCGCGCCTCGTACGCGCGGCAACCCATACGCGGCCGTATCATCCCCGCAATGTCTTTTACAGTGTTTTCCGCTACTCCACGACAATCCACCACGTTCACTTTGGCGTTATCCATTCCGCGTTGATGACATAAGCGCACAAATTCTTTGAGCACAGCGCTGCTGATATGGGTATTGTCTGCCTCAAGGTGCTTCAGGCGTGTGCACCCACGGACCAGGCTGAGCAGAGCTTCGTTAGTGAAATTGAGGTTGAAAGAGATATTCAGCTGCTCCAGTGTATGGCCGGGCTCTGATGCTACATTTGCAAGATGAGATTGAGTTGCACTACCGCGGGGCGTAAGGGCAGCTAGGACAGCGTCAGTAATCTGGGATGCATCTTCAAGGTCAATGCGGCGGATATATGGCGTGGAGCTGAAAAGACGAATTAGGCCATCGTCTTTGAGGTCGGATCCAATACCACCGAGCTCCAAAAACTCAAGATCCGGAACAGAAGATACGAGGTTGGAACAAGCATCATCCGTGAGAAGGACACAATGGGAGAGCGACAGATGACGCAGACAAGTCACCCGTCGTCTAATTCGAAACTCATTTGAGTCTGAGCGACCGAGGTCCCTTGGGTGAATAAGTACAGTCCTCGTACTAGTGTCTTGTTCCATGTCACACGCAACAAAGGCATCTAGTGCAGAGTTGTGTAATTGTTGCGCATAGCTAAGGTCCAACACTTCCAGATCCGGCATTGCCCTGCCCAAACTAGCCATCATGTCATCGTTTATACCCCGAAGGCCAGACATCCTCAGTTCCTTGAGAAGCAGATGATCTCCTCGGTTTAGAGCAGCGGTTGCCATACTTTCAATCCCCTCTGCATCCATATGGATGCATCTGCTGACATCAAGGGATACAAGCTGAGGGTTATAAGTCGATAGAATACTGCAAGTGGTGTTCGTGACAGCCTTGAGTCCCTTGACGCATAACCTCTCTAGACAGCGAGAACGGAATAGGAGATGGTGGAGTGAGCGAGTTGTCAGGGCCGAGCATCCTTGCAAATTAATGGCGGTGAGTTGGGTATAGCATGGTGTTTCTATGTCAGAGCGGACGCAAATGCGATCAGATATATCTAGGAGAGTCACCGCGGATATCTGAGTGTTGCCTGAAATATCTATAGTCCGAATACATTGGCCACCGAAAGCCGCAAAACGGAGGATGAGAGATTCAACCATGTTGGGAAATGAACGGAGATCAAGAGTAGCCCATAATTGCCCGTCAAATGCAAGCGCTTGCCAGGATTTAGATACCTAAGGATTCCAATCGATTGGCATGGTCAAAACTCACCATGTGTTATGACTTACCCTGCTAAGCTTCACAAGCTCTCGAACGCCTCTGTCGCGCCCAACCCATCTGTTTCTGGACGATGAGGCTTTTGCCACGCACCATCGACCTTGCCTTACTGCACGCAAATGATCGGCTTCATGTAAAACCACCAAAGTCTCGAAAATGTACAAACGAAGTTCGCGAGGAAGTATTTCATCGAAATAGTTCTTTACAACGAGAGGAATCGGGGTAAAAACATCCGATTGTGACGATGGGACAATGTCCAGTGCCGATATTGGGAATGATGAAGAGTACGAGCGTCCCGATTGTCTTAAAGCCGTGTGATTGCGAATTATGTATTTTGTAGTGTCGTCCTGCAAATGGAGGTCTGATAACCTTGGAAATGCGGTAACATTTGATTCATCGACTGTCAGATCGGTACTCCAGAGGCCGAAAGAGCTGTTGACCCCATCGTATGCTTCAGAGTTATTATAGGATCGAACTGAAGCGTGATTGGAACGAAAAACTTCCAATTCGACTGGCTTCTTGAGAAGTTTACGCGCAAGATTGTTGGAAGAACGTGACGATGTTAGTATTGACCTAAGCTGAGACAAGGAGTGTATTGCGAGGGAACGGCTAGATTGAACGGAGATGCTAGGGAGCGATCTAGGCCGGAGTACAGTTGGACGAGATGAAAAAATTTGGTAGCCAATGGAGTCGGGACAAGAGGAGGTAGCCTCCTGAGACTCAGTATCACTGATGAAACGAGTCGGTGACAGAATGCTCGAGGTATAGGAAGAGGGGCCAGATGCAGGTGAAACAAGGAGCGACGACGTCGATGGAGCATATAACTCTGTAGGTGAGAAGGCTAAAGGTGGTAAAATAGGCGGCGACTCTCTCTCTTTACCCTCGGATTGTGAGTCCGTAGATGGCTCCATATTTGCGCTCCCAACATTCTCGTAGATGTTCGGAGAGTCCTGATAATGCTGTACATTATCATGGAAGGTATAGCGATAGAAATATGAAGGCGTTAAAGGGGTCAGTAGATTTGATGAACAGCTGGAACCACGGCTCGCCGACGGCATCGATGCAGAATGGATATCGAATAGATCACTCGCAACAATGACAGGAACAGGTAGAGGAGGTGTCCTTGTTGCACCTTTCCCCTTTTCGGTCACGACCGAGTCTTGCAATGACAATGTCTCCTCAGATATGAGTGTTGTTCTATGAGAAGATGATTCAGGAGTCGGTTCAATAGTGGTCAAGTTTGCGCGTGCAGTGACAGGATTCAATGCGGATATATGAAGCGAGTCTGATTCGTCACACGAGTCGAAATGGAACACCTGTGGTTCCTCGTTATCGATAACATGCGTATGGCTCATGGCCGCAAAAAGTGAGGATTGCTTTTCAAGGCAGTAAGAGTGATGATTGCTTTTCAAGGCAGTAAGAGTGAGGATTGCTTTTCAAGGCAGTAAGAGATAATTGTACAAGATCAATGACGGAAGCACAAAGAATACCAGAATGAGAAAGATAAAGATCTAGAACAAAGTCTGAAACCTGAGGGCCTAAGGTAGCGGAACGAGGATATCTTGCGGCAAGTGCTGTGAGTATAGGGGTGCGACATCGTCACGAGGCGGTCACGGTCATAAACGAACGGCGACTCCGAGATTAATATTGTCTGTCCATAACACAGCAGAAACTAATACGTATACATTTGCAGAGTTTTGTTACGCTTGCTTCAGATCTGAATTCTATTATTTCTTGACCTCCTGTGTGTACCGTGTACACGTGAGAAATCTATCATGTCGATAAGCAGTTTACCCAGTGAGGTCCACGCATGAACCCGGGGTCCGTACGCATACATGCACCTCCCTTCGAGTGCTGTGAGAACCCACTCCCGATCTAACCGGATACCAAACAATATTTAACTCTGTACATGTAAAGTTTTGGTCATTCCAGTTTTGAACATAAGAAGCCAACCGGCGGTGTGTAAAAGATTGCAAAAACATGATAGACCAGTCTTGTGAAAGTTTCTCACCTTTCATCGAATTCACCAAGGAAGCCATAAGGAGGTATATGATCCCATGGAGCTATGTTTCTCACTACTGTGAAATACTTACAGACTGGCTTGTCGTCCTTCGTCGTCTTGTATACAGAGTCTCTCTTCTCGCCATGCAATACATGGTCTATACCGCTCAGTGTGTCAAGGTCTCTCCATCCCGTCGTGATTTTTTACCTGAGTGCTTTGTGAGGGCTCTTTGATGAGCGAAAATCGGTATGCTGAGGTAACGACGAAGGAAATTTTGACGTCAGGGAATACATCTTGCTATGAAGACAGGTTCCAAATTGAGTGAGACCCGAGACCCAAGAGTCCCCTACAGTAGGCGGCCTGTACGGTGTGGGTCAAGTTGCACTATTCATAACGTGATACCTTCGTGTGGGGGATCATCAAGTGTCCATTGGACTCCGAGTCCCCGATGGCAGCGCAAAAGAGCATTGACTGAATAGGTTATTCTAGACAGCCTTTGGTGGTATGTCCGTATGGATGGCTGATAATAATTGAGTATAACTAGAAAAACGTCAAATCAATGTTCCATGTAGCTGTGAGAGCGTAACATCTTGCTCTCACCTACAATGACCTACATCACAAATCACAAAAGCGCAAAAGACACCGTGACAGCCAGCTGCCAGACACGTATTTAAGAACTTGACATGAGGTACATTGACACATAAATCAGACGAATCAAAAGCAAGATGATGGAAGGAAGTAACGCAGAGTAAATCGGTGGAAACACAGTACTAGACAGTAACACAAAAAGCAGAGCATTGATCAGATATGAGAGGTGAGGAATAATCGAATTATAGCATCAAACTTCAAGAGGCCTTCTCTTTCGCCGTTTTCCAATTTGCTGTAGCTACCTTGAACCTGCATATAATGGGCCAATCGGTGCATGCCATGTATCAAGTATCGAATAGCAAATACCTCTCCTGATGACTGATGTCAGGTTGTTCATCTCTCAAACGGGCCATCTCTGTTTGCTAAAATCAACTTTTACAAAAACAGAAAGGCATTCACACAATCAAAACACACCATGAATTTATTGAATGCCGTGAGCTTCTTCTTTCCTGTTCCAGCGCTAGACTTGTCTGTATATCGGAATAAACACACTGCAATGAGGGAAGCACGGTGGCGTGCTAAATGAGAGGCATACTCTTCTTCGATGGTTTTTCTGCTGCAGCTTTCGTGGTTGTCCTTGGGGCCATTCTTGAGAATGCTGAGGGATAGAATGGAGAAGGCCAAGGATATCTTCAATGGTCAATCCGGCAGGATTTTGGATATAGCGGATATCCACGAATTTTGCTAACCAAGACCGGAAGGGCAAAGGGGCAAGCACGATGGGATGGACTTTGATCTCTGGACTGAAAAATACACGACGCCGCTTATTTCAATTGTAGCCAAAAGGAAATGCGACCAGTAGCGATGTGGGTGGTCAAATGGCGAAAATATGTGAGTTCAAAACCTCATTGTAGTTCATTGAGCGGAACTTATACCTGAATGTATACTTGACAGCTTCGATCAAGTAGACGCATGACCCCCGATCACCTCGTTGGAAAGCGGGAATCTTAACAAATTACTTATTGTAAAAATATATCAGTACATTAGTTGGTGCATCCGCCTCGAGGATATCCAGACTCAAAAATGTAATCCAATTTTGTATTGTTTGATTCGTAGTATCTTCATGAATAGACTAGTTATCACGCTAGCAATACCAAGAATCTTTTCTCATATTGAGACGCATTCATAAGATACACTAATAATTCCACAGGCCATATATATAACAGCATTCAACCTTCCCTTTTGAGTTCATCTGTGCCTGTCAGGTGTCCGTGCTCTCCCTCACGGTCATTTTGGCCACCTTTCAGGGTCCTCACGTGCTTTGGCCAGTCACAACTAGTCACACCTCTTGCCATCGTTGAAAATCGAAACCCCGTACGAACACAAGATCTGAGTGGCAGAGCGTGACATCAGTCATCTTCTTGCCAGATTGGGGTGATAACAAAACAGCAGATTGAACAATATTCAAAGAATAAACAAACTTTGTTGATACTCTCATATAGAATGTACTAAGGAGAATTCCTAAATTCACAGGTATCATGAGATAAATGTCACCCTGTGTATTGACTTTCGAGTGGCTATGCTGACCCCTGAAAGTGGCCAAAATCACCGTGGGGGATAGGAAACGCATGCAAAACAGCTTGGAGAAAACCAGTCACATGCTTAGTAGCATGTGTGTGAGAACACTATAAATATATCTAGATCAGTACTAGCGTCGCCATCAAGTGACCAATCGACCACACATCGACCAGTCAAAGAATAACAGTCCTAGAACTTTCAAGAGGCTGCTTGACGCCAGAAATGCTGTCAATTATGCTTGCACCACTGACTATGCCTGTTGTGGCGATCAGAAATTTTCGACCTGCGCTCGCGAACAATCAGAAACAACAGTGTTACCTAAATGATGAAGGGATTACCTCGATCTTGTCGACCGACCCATCTCAAAGCGGCAATTTCTGTGTAGGTACAACCGCCCAAAAAGAATACTACTGTGATAGTAGATTTCTCTGGTGCTTGTTACTATTCAGGTTAACTGCTCTGAAAAAAAGTATATGGACACTCACGCAACGAAGTAGCGACGGGCGATTGTCCAGCTACGCCCTTTTGTACAATGTCGATCGTTTCTCCAGGTATAGAGGCCACAACATCTTCAAATCCCTTCCAACCCATGATGGGTTGAGCCTGCATTTTTCCTTGTGAAGTCAGTTTAGAACCGGAACCATTGGCAGCTTTATCGGCAGGGTTACTAATGACACCTCCTCTCTGAGCAACACACTGTATCAGGCGAATGCTAATAGGCGCGTAACCGGAATAGGTAAAACTGATATCATTCTCCACTTCATCGATTCCTTCTGGGGTATCATCAATGAGCAGACGGAGCGATTTGCGGAGCGTTGCAAAGGGGTATTTCAAATTCGACATGCTCGGAGGTGCTGAAGACGGCAGGGGATTTGGTACTAGCAGACCAAGAGGGAGTGAAGACAGCGATAATAATAATGGGAGATAATTATACCCATAGACCTGTGATATGGATCGTTCATGTGTTGACATACACAAAGCACTAAATTCACCTGGAGTATCTCGCGTTTCAGATTTTCTAAAGACCTCGCCCTGACTCCACCGGCCGTGATACTTGCAAGGCAGAGTAACCTTACAACCATTTGCATATCTGCACCCTCCGCAATCATTTCTTCTATAGCAGTAATCTGTGCAGACACTTCATAGGAAGCGAGGAGATCTATAGACTATAAGATGAAAGAACGATACACAAGCGACTTGGACTTACTCTGCTGAATCTCCAAGGACTTGTTGAAATGCTCCGTTCGCGTCAAAGGTACTAGCAGCTCTGACAGGCCAGTATCTGATACTACATACGTATTTGGATCTAATTTGACAATCGTGACACGTACGAAGTCGCAGAGCTTGATGCTCCGTTTGCAGACCACCCAGTTTCCCAACAAAATCACGTAGCTGAGCAACAGTCTTTGACTGAAGATTTACCTATAATACATGAATTTCAAACACTCTAGCAGGTAATGGCCATAGATTGACTTACCTTGTAGTCTTCATCTAGTCGACGAGCCGCAGTATTTAGTCTCTTGCCTACTGAAGAAAAATTTAGATCTCTGAGTTCCTCCAGCAGAGGGTCTGTTGAGGTTGTCAAGTGATATTTCTTTTTAGCATCTTTCTTCAGAGTAGAGATCGGCACATTCGATAATGGTGGAGCGACATTAGGATTGGCTGTTTGAGAAGTAGGTGGCGATAACAGAGAAGCAGGGATTTCGACATGTGCTTAGGTTTTTGTCAGTTGGTCAGGCAAAAAGGCCGCATACCTAGACGTACAATTCCTGATGCCAATGAGCTCGTCGATAAGACCTTCATAAGTGAGTTGTGTTAAAAAAGGCGTGACCATATCCACGCGCCGATCCAGTATTATGAGCGAGTCGATCCTCTCTGACGGCGTTGATAGTGTATCTGGTAATAGAGTGCTAGACGCTTTGGTAATTTCACGAGTCAATAGAGTAGCCAAGCGCTAGCAGTACATATTCAGGATGTAGGAACAGTTCGAAATCGAAACAATACTAACTGCGGCAGCGTCTCCTTTCCCAACTACACGGGGGAATAATCCATACAGTTTCTGCAGGGTGATCAATGCCTGGGTGGAATCATATATCATCGTTTCGTCTCCATCCTATAACATTTTTAATAGACATTGACAAAGGTGACAATATGCACGTACCACCCATAAACGTTTGAAGCTATCATCACGCTCTAGTGAAACAACATCATCCGCCAACGGTATAAATTGGAGATTGTAAGACGAAATCGAGATGTCTCCGAGGACACCTTCTTCTTCCAATATCTGTGTCACAAGAGTAGACACCCGTGGTACAAGGAAGAGCGTGTAGGTGTATTTCCGCGATTCTTTGGCGTGTCGTTTGATGTGGTCTACTCAAAGTTAACATAAACAGATAGCTTCACGGCTTGAATGTACCTGCGATGATTCTGACATGGTTTATCGCTGGTCGACACAAGTAGACGATATTAGTTGCCGTTGAGGAAAGTGCACCAGGTTCCAACCAGAACATTTTGTCTACACCATGATGCTACTCGTTGGCTGATTGACCCTGGGTTCAAATTCATATCGAGAAAAAAAATTACCTTGAGAAGCGACACTTCAGTTATGAGACCAAGAGGTCCTGCGAGCGATGCATCTAATACGAGCGTCTTTGCCCCATTGACCTATGGAATTATGTTGGAAATGTCTTGCGTGGTCTCATAATGTGACGGACCGAGTTCAATGAATCGACGAGTCCCTTCCGAGCAATCTCCTTCAGTAGGCTCACGTCAACGAGAGATTCAGTGGACTGTGATGTAGCATGGTCAAGTTCAGAGGTCATCAAGGTCGTCATCCAAGAAATGATGTAGGCTTCCTTCGTGTGTCCGGTCCGATTAGCCGTTATCTATCGTCCATAGATACAACTTTTCAAGGTAATTGATAAGTTTATTGATACATGAGTGTGCCACAGATGCAAATGAGAGACGATGCAGTTAGTATGTCCAGCATTACAATGTAGACAAGAATGAGAAATAGGAGAGAGAATATTATACGGAGTTCCTTCGGACACTGCGTCCTCTCTTTCCAGGCCTGCCGTTCACCGCCTTCCCATCAATGGATAACGACGGAAGTCTGTTTTCTTGCTCTAATCTTTTGAGGACATCCAAAGCTGCCAAATACCCCTTTTGATTAATCTCTTCGAACTTCCCGAATTGCAGGGTTCCGTACTAAAACATAGAAATTCAGCAGGGGCAGAGCATAAGATAAACATGAAGATTATACACCTCGTGCACGGGCATTTGAATGTAGATACAGTCCTTTGCGACCTTTGCATCCTCGAGAGTCTTGACGCTTGAAACACTAAGATGTCGTTAGAAATGAAGGTTTCAGGTCATCGGTACACGAACTAGGCAAGCCGACTTTGGATCTCTGTAATTGCTGGAACATGCCTCGCATTTGAAAAGGGATTCCATCTATTCAACAAGAGCCACCATCCCGAGATTGTGTCACCGAAGTTACGAGGAGAATTGTCGTCAAGCTGGAGCCGCGCGATATTAGTCTTAAAAATTATAAGAAATGAAAGACTTACACCACCAACGTCACATGCGAACACTTCACTGGCACCCATGGAAAACATGGCCGAGACAGGAAGATTATCAACTTCAGGAGATGAATGTTAAGAGTGAACTTTTCTGTTATTTTACTAGCCTTACTGTAACCGCCGTCTACCAAAAGGTTTCCATTGTCACAAAGTGGGGGCAACAAACCGACTAATGTCATAGATGCACCTGTTCCAAGATAATGGATTCATGTAATATACCTTTGACGGCCTGGCGACCTACGAATGAACCTCCATGCATAGCCAGTCTCGTGAAGCTCCATCCTGGATGTGATGATGTTCGTGGTGTTGCAGAAGTAAGGCAACCACATGTCCTCTATGTGAAGATCGTAAAAGGCCTGTGAACCAGGTCAGCGAAGAAAACTCTCGAGTTCACAGATTCTATGCCTTGTATATTGATCTATTGAATTCGTGGCCCTAGAGATCACAGAATCAAGATGGTACGGGGAAATGACGGATTGTCACGATACCGTGGTGTATGCGACGATTGGGTATGTCACATCAGAGAGTATTCGCCAGATATTACCCATCCTACCGCTGAATTGTTTTGCACGACCAGAGGCAGAGATCAGATCTCCTTCCTTGGCATATAACCCGCCAATGAATGAGCCTATGCTGGTACCTGTATCCACATGTCAGATATAGCTGCAAGTGACACGAAAAATGACCATATCCGACCTGCAATATGGTCAATAGGAATTTCATATTCCTCAAGGGCTCTAATGAGGCCCTGGAGGAAAGTTAGCACTGCAATTACAAAGTGTGCATAAACAATACCAGATGGGCAATTCCACGAGCTCCTCCACCGCCTAAGACCAATCCGATTGATTTTCCACAAATTCTTCGTGCGAGGCGAGCAAAATCATTGGTGTGAGGTAATCGTTGGGGACGAAGATCTGCCGTGGTACCTCGATATTTCTGGATACCACTCTGCACTTTGTCCTTGAGATTTTTGAGCGCAATTACAGCATCTGGGTCTTTGGGGACAGCAGCTGCTTTGGGATTGGGTAGAACTAGACCCTACACACGTGTCAGAATCAGCTATCTGTTCGAGAAAATTTTGGCAGGCTTACAGGGAGTTCAACATGGGCATGTCGGTGAACCCAGGGCCGATTCTACATCACCTTGAGTACATAACGAAGCATGAAGGTCGACTTTCCAACCTTTAACCATTCACGAGTAGAACCGGGAGCGACACAGCGATCTGGGTGTAAAAGTATGAGTTCCTTACGAGCCGTCGTCTTCATCGACAGCAGCAACCTCTCGTATTCTCCCAAACCTACATCGTCCCCCATGCCCACGATCATAACGCAATCCGCTTGTCGTATACATGTCTGTGTCCAAGAGCTGTTGACAGGTGAATCGGCGACGTAAAGCACGGTACGATATTTCTGTTCCTGGTCGGCGAGCCAGCCAGCCGACTATCTTTGATTCAGCCGGGGTTCTACTAGAATTTCAGGTCAATATCAAATTACCTTGAGCTTTCCCATCCGAGTAAAGGCGTGTCGACCCAAATGACTTGAGACAGATGCTTGATTGAGGAAGGAAGTAGAGGCACCGATGCCCTCGAGTGCTGTCTGGAGCTTGCGAGCAAAGGCGTCGATGGGGACATTCCTGGAGACCGGCAGAATTGCTACCGTCTTCAAATTCGTATTGTTGTAACCAAGGTCAGGTCCAGAGTTTCTAGCTTGAGCTGATGTACGAGAGTCGACTTCGTCTCGTACGCGTGAAGCAATCATTCGGAGAAGCCTACTCTAGGTTGAGCCTAGTGTGAACTACATGTTACTCAACTTACTGAGCGGTTGTTTGAGGATTCCTAAGCAAGAGCGTTAGCAGCCAAAGGCTCACGACACATTGCGAAGCTTACCGAGCCGATATTGCATTGAATAATGTTTGTGGCATGCGAATGAGTTCTGTATCACGGATAGCGTGAACAGTGCTTCGTCGGGGTGAGCTGGTGATAACATCCAGTTCGCCGACAGTATCTCCCTGTCCATATTCACCTTCGATTGTTACCGTGCCCATTTCTGACTCAGTAATCGCACGCAGACGGCCATTGATGACAATGTAGAAACTATCACTGATATCGTCTGGTCTCCATAGTACTTGTCCTGCATTGACCTGCATCCAGTCTAGAGAAGCATCTATATGAAGGACTACTGTAATGTTAGTGAGTGGCATTTGCTGCAAGCGTAGTACTTACTTAAGGGCGACAACATTGAAATGAGGCGTTTTGCAAGAGTGAGCAAAACAATGGGCCGTTTTTCAAGTAAACGTTCCAACGCTTGCGAAGACAGAAAACCAACGTAAGTGTCAGTCTTTGCCGTGATGTCAACGTACGATGCGGTGTTACAGAGTGAGGCTGATGTTAAATCAACAAGGTCTGCGGATACAAAGATATGATTTCGACACTCACACAGGTAACCAGCAATTCCTCCAGGTTTGACTGTAAACAGAAGCTTCTGTTGTGCTTTGCCGATTGTCCTCACATCTTGTTGAGTTGAGGAGATGTCCTGTGGACGAGCCGATGGAACCGACGGGGTTTCTCCGGGTAAAAGGATATCCAGAAAGCCTTCAATTACATAGAAGAGACCTACACAGAGATAAGTCTACCTGGTATTCCAAAAGCGAGTCTAGGCCCTCACCAGCATCAAGTTCTCCTGCCTTGGCCAAGATCGATCCAGCGGCAAAGAACAAGATCTCGACTTCGTTATCGAGACCACTCATATAGTCTCCCGTGGAGGCAATAGAGCTGGCGGTGAGGCTTAAACTATCGTCATTGATATCAAGCAGAGATAATGAACCAAAAGGAGAACTAAAGGTCGGATCAGAAGACCGTCGACTGTCGGCAGCCAACATTGCAGGGGAATTTACAACGGAGTCGCTTCCGCTCAATGGTGACTGCAGGAGACCGATTGACTTAGCGATACATGACATTACCTCCTCTCTAAGATCGAAATCATCAAATGAGGGCCCAGTTGTTCCCCTTGGGTGTTCCTCCGGAACCTTGCTACGAGAAATGCGTGGGGTATTTAGAATGCTGTAAGAACGCATATTCCGGAAAGCTTCATTTGCTGACGTCGACGGAATCAGAAGGTCCCCAGCTTGCACCGTATCTCTCGGAATCTTCGTGAAGGGAGATGTCTGAGAAGAACTGTTGCGCTTATTCCTCAGAGGAACAGCGGGTAAGTCGGAAGATGACCTCTTGGCAGCTCTAGGAACACAGCCTGAAAGCCCGTTCGACGCCTGAGTTGAAGTACTGGAGGGTCCACGAGATACGGACCGGGACGTTGGGGAGTTGGTAAAACTAAAGTAGTCGCTTTCACTCTCGGATTGTCTGTCATCGAAACGCTGACGGAGGTATTGAACACCTCCTGATTGATAAAAGGAAGCTGGAAGTGGATGGCAAGCGATGTCATTGATGGCTTTCTCTGTTCGTAAAACTTCACTAGTCAGCCCGAGATATTTGTGAGCTGCATGGAAGGTAACACGTGAAAATCTAGTCAAGATGACTGACACATCACATAAGTTAATCCGAGGAGTGAAATTGTATTCGGAACGTGCCTTGTACAATGTGACCGGTAGCCTTGGGGAAATTTTTTGTGAGGCGTCGAAAAGCCTCAGCTGGGATGACGGCCAAGGTACTATCTTCGGTGGCACGAGCAACAACACCGCTATGATGCGCTGGAGTCTGCTGCACATAGGTCTGAGATAAAGAAGATATGCGGTGCGATCCATGATACCCGAATGAACTTGGAGAGTGTGAATTTCCTCTTGGTGGTGACGTCACCCCAGTAGCATGAACCGTTGAAGTCGTCGATGAGACTGAGGACTTCCGTTCATGACCTTTCGACTTGTCGAGATCCAACTGAGAAACATCCGAGTTTGCTCGGTGTCGAATAGAGAAATCTCCCGCGAAGGGATCACGAAGAAATTCGTCGTCGGTGTTTGGAAGATCTTCCAAATCTTGCCAACTCATTTTGACATCCTCGGTGAAGAGGCTCAGAATGGTGAACAAGCTGGAGAGTGTCCCTCCGTTCCCCACCTCATTAAGCAGCTGATAACCATTCATGTCTTCGTGATCCCAAAGGTTCCGCTGTGAATCTGGACTACCCGTTTCAGCAAAGACTTGAACCATTCCGTCGACAACGCAGTAGAAATTCTTGTCCTGATCAAGAGACATACTGTCTCCTGCTATTAGGCGTCTAGTTTGGAGGTGTCTAGCAAGTTCATGAAAGACCTGAGAAATGATGAGAAAAGGATTTCATTCGAAGTGGCCGACTCGTACGGGCTTTTCTAGCTGAAACGAGGGTAAGTCACATCGGATAGGCTAATCAAACAACACTCACGAAGCCAAAGACTCGGACAGCTTGTAAGAAGTCGTCGAGGTAGTTGTGAAAGGTTGGGGGTGGATCTTTGAGTAGAGATACGACGCGTCAAATGACTCATAATGCAAAGGTAGAGGACTAATCACCTGTATTAACATCTGGATGAAGTTCGTTCACATCGGGCTTGACGAGTGGAGGTTCCTTTAATTGAGTGTAGTCGTTGAGGTAGCGAAAACGGATCCAGTAGCTCAGTGCAATGGCCGAGAGGACGAATATGACGAAAAAGTTCCAGAAGTTCAGCTGGTTTGCAGTGCTGGTCAACAAGGTGCTTTAAATGCAGCAGTGGATTCCAATTGCTTTACCGTTAACGTCATAGAGTAGGAGAGGATAGCGTAGATATACCGTGGCACGGTAATAGTAATCAATGCTATCAATACCCTAGCACAAGATAATACCCATACTAAAGCCAGAAGTGTTTCCACTTAATCTGTTTGCAGAATAGAGTGTAGCAGACGTACGGATGACCCAGAAACACGCCGACACCAAAGACACCAAAGGGTGTCTATTGCCGCTTTCCAGCACATTCGCGACGTCCATGGGACCCCCGGAAGAAACAGAGGGCTGAGCGAGCTCGCTTCAGTTGTTGATGCGGGAGATAATCAATAGCGCGTGCAACGTGCAGTTGTTACCAAGAACTCGAAACGACCTTTTCGGTCCGATCCGTGGTTACAACTTGCAGGAGATGGCACTATTCATCATTTCCAAATTGGACATTTGGCTCGTGATTACTTGCTTGACTGCTCAAGTTACCAAAGCAGTGATGTGGATTGACGTCCTCGGACCGATAAGAAATACAATGTACGTTACATTACGGATTGTGCTAGAAGTACCGCAGACTACTACTATTAGAAAGTATGCTCCGTGGAGTCTTTTCCAATAGCAGATGTTGACGAAGATCCGGACGAGACGGTCGACAAGATTCTGTCAATATAGTTGGCGCCGCTCCTGGAGGTTGAATTTCTTTTAAGAGATTGCAACTGAGACGAGAGATAAAGACAAACCATTTCTGGTGGGTCAAAACGTCGCATCCAATTTCCTTTTCTTTGCGCTGGATTAGTTCCACGTAAGCCAGCATACCGTCTTCCTTGTAACGAGCCGCGAGTTCGGCTATTGAGGTAAAAGTTAGGAACCCGTTGGGGATACGACCGTGCAAGTAATACGATACCTGTTACCACAGCATTGCTGTGAAGGCCGGCCAAAGAAATGAGTTGAAGAACGAAACTAGGGAAAGCACATCAATTCAGTGTGTGATGGACGACTAAAAAAAATGCGTACCCTTCCTTTGCCAGCTCCCATACGAAGTTCTTCAAGTCCGCATCTGATGGGATGTTCACGTCAGTTATGAGTCTTTGCGCGTTGAGGAAAGTGTTCCACCTGAGAACCCGTGTTGTGACCAGTTGAAGCTTGGGCTCAGATTATACACGAACCACCTGATGATCATCGTCATGTGAGAACCCTATTTTTAATAGAAATGATATGGAAGACGTACTTGCCAGGGTATTTTTCTCTGATCTTCCTAGCGAAATATCTGGCCTGTTCGATGTTCGGCGACTTGGTTTCAAGCCACACAAGGTCCGCATATGGTGCATATGTCATGGTTCGTTTGATAGCAGCCTGGAAGAGATGTGAGTTGGGATCGCTACCACAAAAGCGGTAATAAAGAGACCTCAATGCCACCCGTGTAATGATAATAGCCTTCACGGGTTCGCGGAACTAGAAAAGAAACCTCAGGAAAACATGTAGAGTGTCTGGCAAATTGCTCACGATCGCAGTCCCAAAACACAGGTTCACCTAGAATATCAGCTGCAATGGTACGCGCAACATTATTTGACTGTCCGGCCACTGCAGAGAGGTACGAATTGTAAGCTTCCGTTTTGTTCGCGATATTTGACGCGTCAATGGCCTGTTTGACAGCTATTGATATACAAGTCAATCGAATGGAGTCTCTATCTTGCTTGAAACCCATACCTTGGTTGAAAGTGACCATATCATGACCGGCAGTCCAATCCTTTTCTAATTGATCAATCTCAGCACCAGTCGCACCCCTTGCCTCAGCTTCCGAAATAAGTTGGGCGAGCGACTTCGTGCTCTTGGTAGTCGTGCCGAGAATGAATTCGTGGTCTGAGACGTCGATATCTGATGAGATGAGCTTGCCAGATTCGGAGTCAGTGCGAGCAATGAGGAGCATGGTCGATTTCAAAATGTCCGTTTGGAATCGTGCCGAGATAAGGCGTGAAACATGCGTAGAGGTTGGTACAAGGACTTTTCCTGCAAGATGACCGCACTGACAAACTATCAGGGGACTTGTGCGTGAATCACAAGACGAGCGATACACAAACCTTTTTACCACCGTGCAATTGATCCTCGAGATGGATGGCGGACGCTCCCTGATGTCAAGTTGGTGCCTAACCTCAAACAGATTCGAGACAATCTTACCGATTCCGCGAAAAGCTTGACAAGTTTCATCACAGCAGAAAGACCTCCATGTCTGACGGTATCTGGTGAGGAGCAAACTTGGTGTCGCCAGTGATATACTTACCCAGTATCAGCATCCGCGATGATAGGTTTGAGATAATCAGTATACGCCAACTTTGCCCGTTGCTCTGGAGGAGTAGCCAGACGTTCATCAAAATGTTTCTTGTCATGAAGTTGTTGAGCACGGAAGATTCGATGCACCTGGTTGGGAACAGTGGTGTAAGGATAATCACTAAATTGTATATGTAAGTACGACAACTCGTGAATCTGGGCCAGCACTTACCCGAGATCGGGTCCAACCTCATTGTTTCCGGTAGTAAGAACGCTAGACGCGGCCCAACCCGAAACATATACAACGTCTTGATGATGCGCCATCTGGGTCATTTGCACTGGATCAATTGCTCCCATGGTGTGTACCGGTTTGCCTTCACTAGCAGCTTTGGAGAAGGTACCGTAAAGCTTGTTTGCGAGTATCGTTGAGGGAAGAGGCAAGACAGGCATTGATCCCTGCTTTGAAGCAACAGCAGAAGCGGAGTAGGTACGCTTGATATCTTTGAACCTAGGCTGAGCAAAGAACTCCTCCATTTCTTGAGTTCGTTGCTCGAAGAGAGCAGCCTCCTCATCAGCGGAAGGTTGTTGAAGAGGAAGAGAAGGTAGAGTAGAGGCTACAGAGGACATGGATCGAATGGCCTGAGAAAGACCAGTCGCCCTCAGGCCTGGTCGCATAGCGTACATAGTAGATGTACTAGCGAGAGGAAGTCAGCGTAAAAGCGCTTTTTTGAGTCTTCGGTCGTCGGCCGGCTACTCTGACCGGTAAATTGAGGCCGGAAGAAAACACGGATCGACCTTTACGTAACGCCGCCAAGTGCCCTCCGCAGGCCTCATTCATGATGGTTTTACGCCAACAACTGACATTGATACATACCGTTTCTGTGGACCGATTCAGTCTGCGAGTCACGGATAGGAATTGTGGCCTTGAGCTCGCCATCTATCGGATTGTCTCGGGTCTATGGTCGGACTTTCATCTGCGTCCATTGTTCAGAGTCCCGTAAGTATGCGCGGAAGGTCACATAAGAAAATTCTTGCGATTTTACTCCCCTAGTACGAGTATTTATGGCTAGACCGCCCTTCACGCAAATCGGCTCTGAAAAGATATGACTCGTTTCTTTCGACTCTCTGAGGACTCGTTTTTGTGAATGGTCTGAGACTCGCCTACGTCAAATGTCTCGGTTATTGGCGTCGGGTCAACTACGTTGTTCCTAGTTTCGATCTAGAATCTGAATTTATCTGAAGGATCGATGAGATGGCGTACTACCAAAACAATCAATGCCAATGCGTAGTTCAACCTTGTCCATGGTACTTGCGGTCAAATCTATGCATTTGGCATTTGGATGATCGAAGTGGCAACGATGCCACTCGATGAGTCTCTACTATACATGAAAGATAAGTGTCGGTGAACCACTGATAAAATGGTCTTTGAAGAGTCATGGAACTGTCCATTGTATAGTGGTTTGCAGAATGTCCATTACGAAACGTCTTTTTAGTGTAAATTATCAAAATGGCGCAGTCTGAGTGGTTAAATAATCCTCAGAGCACGGGACTTGGACGAATAAAAACACACAACTGCTAGCGCCACAGTTGCGAAAGTGATCGGGAGAGACACTGCAACGACTACGGCGGTAGACACTGTGGAGACGATCTCCATAGCTTGGGAATGAACATGGGATGCGAAGGACGGCTTATCGCTGGACTGTGCACGAAACCGTGTGTTGGGCCGCACATCCTTCCACATTTGCAGGCCTCGTTCATATGCGAAAGATAGACCGAGATCTCGGTTAGCGCGATGGAGAGCGATTGGTCCAGAGTCGCTGTCGAGAGAGATGATCTGGTGGTCCGGGACGATGACGATGGGTGTGGGGATGTCGAGAGTTATTTTCATTCCTTGCAACGGCCAAGAACAGTATGGGCTAGTATGTGGTGGTCGTTGTTCATATACACGACAACCATGATCTTTCAAGGTCAGGGTAACGACGTCCCATATGGACTGGATGGAACACTGGCAATTTGTGAGGCGTGAGGATTCCAAAGAGAGGTACAATTCGAGCCAGGTGGAGCATTCGGGGAAGGATCCTTTCTGATTCCAGAGATCACAATACTCCAAAGCGTGTCGATACTCCGTTTGACGCTCACCAACCCTATTCCAGTTTCCTTTACATGAGCAAGCACCGGAAAACTGTTCCCATCCCCAGATATCGGGGCCGTATACTTCTTGATTATATGAAAGACAATCCTGGCAAAGAAGTATGCGAAGAGAGGCTTCGTAATGGGCGAGTGCACGTGTCGAACGCCTAAAGAGATGGGTTGTAATCGTAGGAAGAAGATGGAGACGAATCATAAGGAGTATTTCCGTGGGTAAGACGATTGTTGATGGTGTCGTGCGAAGTGTTCCGTTGAAAGAGTGCTGGAGAATGGCGTCAAAGGTGCGAAATTCTGGAGAAAGATATGCGAGCGAAGTGTGCATGAGGATTGACCTCGTTGTACTGATCCTAGGTTCAGTCATGCTGCCAATTATGCATTGGAGGAATCAACAGCAGCGAGGGATTTAAGGATCAGTTCTTGCAGTCTGAATAATCACGGATGAAAATGGGCTTGCCGGAATTGACGTGACGTGCGCCTGTAGTGCAAAGCGGCTCAGAACAATTGGTAGGAGGGAGTCATAGTCGAACAATGAAATGAGTTCGCACGTCGTGGCATTTATAACGGCGTCTGCTTCGATAACCGGGCAGGCGTCGGGAAAAGGAAGACATGCCCGAAATGACTTCTCCGCGAGAAGATTATGAACAGTCAAATGGATAGCGTAGCGAGGAACGGGGCATCCAGTGAAGAGCAGAATTTCATAACAAGCACCGTTGGAAATTATGCAATGTGTTGAGGAATCAAGCCTCACTATTGCCCAAGGGCAGGGCTTTGAAAAACTCCGCGGTATGGCCCTCAAAACTACAAGAAGTGGGGCCGGCTTTCGAAAAGGCTTTTTTTGTTGAAAGAATCTGTATTGATGGACGTGAATCAAAATGAAATCTCCTTGGCTCCGAGGAAATTGATTACAGATCCTTCCTGACTAGGTTCCTCCAAAACCATATCCACTGGGCTCACACTTTGGGACAAGGAGAAAGCATATATAGATCTCGTCTATAGATCGAGTCTGTTGTACTTGGCTCATTGAGTAAATGTCCTGGAAACACTGAGCTTACCACCCATATAATGCGTAGAACATGACCAAGATTCAAACGCAAACAAGAAGCAGGGGAGTTGGGACTTGAAAACAAGAACGACCTCGAGAGTGCTTATATTGCGTTTCACCTTCGATAACCTAGGCGGAACAAAAAGAAAGTTTAAGCCGGTGACGGATGAAGATGCTCCGTTGAAAAAGATCTACAGCGCAGATATTGACAAGAACGCTACGAGTAAAAGTAGAGCGGAGCTCCGTCTGCTTTGGAGATGGTCTAAAGATATGTCGTGGCATGAGCAATGCCTGCCTTGCCGAGCACGGCAACAGGGTCGTCGTGGATCAAATACAAACCTCGGGTTCTACTCTTGCCGGAAACCAAGATACATATGACCCCTTCACATGCTACTCCCGCCCTGTCCCTCACAGCTTATATTGTGCTGAGCGTTTGCTCTAGGATATCGTAAAAATGCTTTCGCGACTGGCGAACATGAGTGGGATTGCATTGCCGCCATTGCGTAACTGGGAGGTGCATTTTGACACCCAAGGGGAGGAGAGATCATTTTCGACAGGAGGAACTGCATTGGTAGGTGCCAATGTCTTTTGTTGAAACAACCTCACTGAAATAACTTTTTGTAGGTGATTGATCTGCGAGCACTGCGTTCGCTCATGCCCCCTCTCTCAGAATATGCCCTTCGAAATATTGCTACAAGTTGCGTCTCCCCTGCGTGCCATAGTCTACGGAGCATCGTCAATAATGATTTGGATCTTGTCGTGGAGGTCCTGTCTAATCTGGAGCTTAACCGGGAACTTGATATACAGGATGACGCTCTTGAGAGTCACCCTGAGGTCAGTCATTCTCCTCAAGTCAGACAGTGATTAGTTGACTTGTTTTTGCCACTAAGGATATAAACGTTTCTACTGCTTGCCCACTTAATCTCGTCTCTTTACCTTCCCAAAACGCTGTTCCCAGCTCCTCCCGTCATGAAGACATTTTAGGGAAGCATTTAAGTCTGGTAAGTACGCGATCCAGGGAACGTTCACAATCGATTCAATAATATATCGATATATATTCTACTTAGGAACTTGATACTACACACAAACCTAATCTGTGTCCTCCAAATTTCTCGATCCCTACGATCCTTGTTTCTCCGTGTGCACCGTCAAAACATCACATGGCTTGTCGCGTTCCTATCCAAGACAGTGCATTTGGTGATCAACTCACAGTCCCTAGCTACCCTGCCTTCAATCAGATATTCCCTCCTATGATACTTCCTCAGCAACCATTGCTAGCACTATTACAAAATTGGACGTGGCAGTCGGGACACTGGCAAGCCACGCTGCCCTCTCTACACGAGCAGGAATCTAGAGGCTTGTTCTCACGAGCTCTGAAACGAAAACGAATACGTCGTACACGTATACGTCAGTGAGCTCTACGCAAGCACATGTATGATTTCCTTTAGGACATGATGTTCCGACATGATGGGACTTGTAAGAGATTTATGATTGAGCCTTGAATAGGATACATACATTGTTAGCCATATGAACCTTTTTGGAAAGGACAAAAGGAATGACATTGTAAAATAACTCAGCATCCATTAAGGCCAAAGGCTGACACGTGCGCGCTAAAGAGTGACGTTGTTGGCAAACGTGGACCATGTTCAAGGTTCTCTTCTAGTTCCGAGTCAGCACATTTTAGAACTTCTTCATTTCAGGAATTTTCTCTCTCGCTTCCACTCTCAACAGTGGTGTAAGGGACGCTTTCTTCATACAGCATCGTTCATGACTTTCAAGGCTCTGTTGTACGCCTATGTCTTCGGAGGAATCACCTTCATCCCTCTCGTACTCGCTGGGATCATTTTCTTCACCATCTACACCTCTGTCTCCGTCGAAGATGCAGGCGTAACGAAGAAGCGCAACACAAAGCTTGAGACCCAAAGTAGTGAGGCGGGTGGCACGACATCAGACAATGAAGACGCCCCAATATCTATGGTCGATACCGACGACATCCCACGTACTCGGAAGGGGTGGCTTACCATGCGGCGGACATTTGAAGAGACCAGTTCTGATGGAGGTTATGTGACGATCATGCGTTCGTTTCTGGACGCGCGATCGAAGGATCCAAAGCGCTCGCGGCCAAAGGACATGTGGTTTGTCGTCTTGAAAGGCAAAGTGCTTTACCTCTATGAGGATGAGGAGATGACAGAATGTGGGGCGGCAATTGAGCTGGGTGGGCATGAAGTCGTCATCCATCCAGAGGGACTTTTGGACGGTGAATTATTCACGAAGCGAAACGCTATATGTCTTAAGCCGAAGAAGAAAGAGAATGAAAGGCATATGCCGAGCGTGACGAAGGAGATGATACTAGGTGGAGATGACGTTGACAAAGAGGAAAAGAAGAGCACGAGCCCAAAACGGCAGGAGAAAGACCGTAATACGGCGCTAGAAGTCGAGAAGGCAAAGCAGGCTGCTAGAGAAGAGGCTCTTGACCCCACCACTCCATGGTTCATGTTCGTACGCTCGTGCATCGAGATGGAGGATTGGTATCTCGCTCTCATCCACGCGTCCACCCAGCCCAGCAAGACATCTACGTTGGCTCCGTTGCAGCCAGTGTTCTTACCCACAGATATGCATCATCTTGTCTCTAATTTGGACGAGCAACCTGATGTCATCCCTACGCGGTGGCTGAACGCGTTTATCGGGCGTGTGTTCTTCAGTTATTACCGCACTCACAGGCTAGAACATTACATCATTGGTCGCTTAATGAAAAAACTATCAAAAGTCAAGAAACCAACTTTTTTAACCGACGTCGCTGTTACCGAGGTATCCGTCGGTAATAAACCCCCAACCCTCAGCAAGCCTATGCTGAAGGAACTGACTAAAGAAGGAGATGCAGCCATGGAGGTTCATTTTCACTACAAGGGAGAATTCCGGATAACCATCCAGGCAACGGCAAATATCAACATCGGCAAGTCTTACACGGTGAAACTGGTTCTTGCTGCCGTGCTCAAGGAGCTTGAAGGCAATCTCCTGATAAAGATCAAACGACCTCCAAGCAGCCGCATCTGGTATGCATTCACGCAAGCGCCACGGATGGTATTAGAGGTAGAACCTATCGTCAGCGATCGGCAGCTGACTTGGAGCATGATCTTGAGTACTATAGAAGCAAAGTTAAAAGAGATTGTACGTCCAGATGTTCACGATTTTGACACCATTCTCATTTCTTCTTTCAGGTATATGAGTCTGTGGTTTTGCCTAACATGGACGATATAACGTTTTTCGACAGTTCGAAATTCGCACACCGTGGTGGAATATGGCATGACGCATCAAGACACGAAATGCCGCCTGCTCCTCTCTATGACACCGTTGTTGCTGACACCCGGCCGGTTGTGTCTGAAACTACACCAGATCATGCTGTATCCGTTGAGGAGACCCTCGAAGTTACACGTTCTGCGGAAGAGTTAACTGTCCCTGTCGAGTCCATCGTACCACCATCACCACCTCCACTGGCTGAGTCGAACAGCACAGCACAAGCAGAAACTTCCGATCTTCGTCCGACAGAAAAACGACGACGTTCGTGGTTCTTGAGCGTTAGAAGCGAAGAGGGGTCTACTTCTCGTAAAGGAATCTTTCCTGATCCTGACGACGAAGAGATTGACGACGATCTGCAGCGTGGCCGCTCAAAAGATTCTGACAAGGGTAGCATCGCGTCCTTTAGGTCGCGGTCGACGCCCCAGAATTCGGCTTATCTGGGAGGTCGGAGTCGTGATTCGACACCGGAAACTGATGATAATTCGGGTCGTAATACCTATCTTATGCCACAAGTGAACCGGCGATCTTCGTCTCAGCACTCCTCCCCACGCGAGCACACCAAATCACCATCTACGGACTCTTCGAAGAGTGCTCCTGATTTCGAGAATGTGCCGTCTAAGAAAACGTCTGCTATCAACCCTAACAGTGCCGCTTCTTTTTTTACGACATTGAAATCACGTGCTGGAGACAAGCAAGCTCTCAGTAACACGGCCAAGGAGGCAATGCGTAAATGGGGTGTTAACTGGGGAGGCAAGAAAGAACCTAGCAGCGGAGACATGTCGGACCATGGTTCAATCGGGTCAACAATCAGCGCACGCTTACGACCTGACACTACTTTTAATGTGGCAAACAAGGCTCGTGCAAGTTATGCAGAGGTACGAGCAGCTGTAGCAGAAAGAAAAGGTCGGATAATTGGTGTAAACGATGATGGAGCAGATCACACCCGGTCTTCGTTACCTTCGACGTTGCCCGTAACCATTCCAGATAGCTCGCGGGTCAAGGCTCGCTCAACAAGCAATCCTCTGTCAGGATCTGAACCTATACCTATAGACAATGAGCCTGCTGGCCCATCATCGTACCCAGAGAGCGTGACGCTCTCATCGTCCGCACATTCCGCTTCCTCTTCCTCTTCTAGACATATCTCTGCAAATGAGGGATTGTCACGCAGATCATCAGTCTCAAGGATGGCGACCGCAGATGAAAGTGTTTTGCCAATTCTACCGTCAAAGCCCATACACGTTGTCCAACCTACTGCCAAGACTATGACTATCCCCGGAATTCATGCCAGCCACCGTGGAGAGATCATGTCTATGGGCTACGTCGCTCCACCGCAACCACCTGTAATGAACTCTGAGGGTAAATCTTCAATATATCGCCTCTTCAAAACCTCCGCTGGGTCAAGTCCAGGATCTGGTTCTGGATCGATTCGGCCACCGTCGCCGTCAGTACAACCAGCACCGGCACCTCAATCATCAACGCCGGAAAGTTTTGTCACTTCGGATGAACCATCTAGACAAGCCCTGCCCGTTGATTCACTGCCATCGCCGGATGTCGCTAACGCAACAACATCTGCGACAGCTCTTGGTTCCTCTTCATCACGCGTTCCACCACCGCTCCCACCTCGCTCGCCACAGACGCGCCTGCAGGTACAGTCGACTCTATCAGAAGCTCAAGAAGCGTTGAAAATCATCGCGTGCACGGATGAACGAAGACGTTCGGCATCATTTGAGAGCATTTCCGCCTTGTCAGTCACAGGTCAGAGTAGTATCAGCGCTGGTAACGATTCCCCGAATGTCTTCAACAACGCGGATGCGAATGAGAAGGTTGGTGATCGTGCCACGGTTCCCGTGTCAGAACAAGAGCCTTATAGTACGACGCCTACGCCTACGCCCAAGAAGCTATTCACCCCCAATCCAATTGCACCTCCATTGCCCCCTCGTCGACCATTGCAATCTCGACCAGAAGCACAAATCTAAGGACAGGCTTAGTTCCACGACATTATTTTCCAACTCTACATAATTACAGTGCAATGCATACTACGAATGCCCTTTCAGTCGATTGATATCTCTTGCACATAACACAAGTTGGTCTACTCATTCTTTCCCACAAATCCTCGTCATGTCACATCAGTCGCGCGATTGGAGTCGGACGAACGACCTTGTTGATATCGATATAGTATCATGATATTTGTTGCCGACTCAGTCAGATCATATTGCTAGTCAGTATTGAGCACTGGGTCCTCACTAGGTGCCGTGTGGCGTATATATGATGTCTGAATATGTTGTCACTCTATTTTGACCTACTAAGATAGATCATTAATTTTCAGCTTTTAGTTGTCCCTGGAGTGGGTACTTTGGGCGCTTCGCGGCGATATCATGTGATACACTCTGGCTTTTACGTTCCTTAATGAAAGAAGTTCAAATGAGGGTTGTTTATGTGACGACTGACAAGCATTTTCAACTGAGTATAGGATGTTTGCCAGCCCTTGTTCACAGTACACATTTTCTACTTGGTCTACATCCCAGAGATCATCCTATTCAAGAAAAGGTGTCCGTCCGGAGTACTCGTCGGAGTGTCCGTAAAACCGTACCTCATACATACTGCGGTGGGAACGTACAATAACTCATGTGATTACCATCGAAAAATAAAAAGCCACCGACCGGCCTTCGGCCGGCCGGCGACATATCCTATTCAATCGTGATCGAAGTTACTTTATTGTCATTTGCATAGCAAGGGGCAAGAATATATAAGGAGTGTGAGCAAATGGGAGTGATAGGTCACGGTCGCTGCATACGCCTTCCCAGGTAATCGGAACGAAGTGAGGAGTACCTAAGTGTGATCACAAAAATAATGGAGAGAATGTTAATGGTTGATGAAAAGAGTGACAAATCGGAGGTTGAAAGCCGAAGGAGTGTGTTGGAGTTGCATGGTCGCAGTAAATGTTGAGGCTATGAGTGCCCAATACTGCAGCAATTGCTAGTGTAAGCCCCCAAGTAACAGGATCATTGAATGTCCACACAACCGAGCTCTGGGAACACACGGGCTTCATGGCAATTGACGAGGCCAGGGCATCTGTAGACTGGGGGCAAAAATCATTGCAGATAGAAGATTGAAATTGAATTCTTACATCAGAAGGTTCACCCACAACTCAACCCAGACGTGCGCCATCCTGGTTGACTCAGGGGCCACAGTCCAAATATCCTCATACTGTGACGACTTCCTGTCATTGCAACCAATCCAACCATGAAAGGACTTGGAGGTTCCTCAGTCACCGCAATTGGTATAGGTAACATCTGTCTCCATATTGCCAAAGGTACCAACATTGTCCTTGAAGATGCTCTGTCATCCTCAACACCACTGTCAGATTCATCTCAGTCAGCTGCCTTGCTAACTCAGGACTCGACTCCCTCTTTGATGACAAATCTGTGAAAATTATCCAGAGATCCACTCGCGCCGTCATAGCCCAAGGTCCACTTACCCAGAATCAGCAACTTTACTCCCTCACCCTCAACTCAGCCCTCACTGAACACTGCTCATACTCTACCCAATGAACTGCTGGTCTGGAGACTTGGCATTGCCACCTCGGGCATGCCAACTACCAGACCATTGCAGACATGGCAAAATTTGGCCTTATACTGACTCAAAAAACTGCCCCAATGTTTGGCCTTTTTGGAAAGATTCACATGGTGTGCAACAATTACCTAAGCAAAAAATCGTAGAAAATCACATGACATACAACTGCATTCTGGCTTCCATAATGATGTATAGATCATGTGATTTGGACAAGAACTCGCTTATTAATAAATCAAACAAGATATTCAATCATTGGGGCAGTTTTTTGACCCACTCTAATTTACTCTAATTTTCATATCTAGTACTTGGTATGGCCTCCATTTGCCTTTATAACTGCTTTGATCCTTCTAGGCATGCTCTCTATGAGGCTTTGACATACCTCTGGTGGTATTTCATTCCACTCCTTGACCACTCTCTCCCACAACTTATGCACTCCTTTAGGAGGTACCTCATACTCCAAAAGTTTGTGTTTGATGTAAACCCAGAGGTATTCAATGAGATCGAGGTCAGGGGATCGGGCAGGCCAGAATATCACAATGATGTTGTTATCAGAAAACCAGGTTGTTGCCCATTTGGAGGTGTGTTTTGAGTCATTGTCCTGCTAAAAATATCATCCTTCCTCCTCCATTTCCAACTTCTCAAAGCTTTCCACCACTCCCTCATCCAAAATCTCACAATACTATGCAGCATCCATCTTCCCCTGAACTTCAATGAGCTTCCCTACTCCATTCCAACCCATGCAGCCCCATACCATTAAATTGTTTCCTCCTCCATGCTTGACAGTTGGTGTAGTAATGTGGTCAGATAGTGGTTCTCTTGGAATTATCTACACATATACCTTCCCATCTGATCCAATCCGATTGATTTTTGTCTCATCACTCCACAAAACTCTTTTTCAATCCTCCACTGTCCAGTTTTCATGATACTGAGCAAACTTGAGTCAGTTTGCATGATGAGCAGCCTTGAGCATGGGAACTTTCTTCTTTGTTGCTGAGCAAAAACCTGCCTCTTTCAATGCATTCCTGACTGTCTGAGGATTGACAGGACTGGAGATGACAGAATTAATGAACTGTGTAGCTTGAACAGCATTATCCAGTTTCCCAGTAGTAATTTGACAAATAATAGACTGTTTGTCATGTGCTGTAAGCTTGAAAGGATGACTTCCAGGATAATTCTCTTTGTTGTTCTCCAGTTCTTTGCTGATCCTCCCCACAGTGCCCTTTTCCAGGCCAGTTTTTGCTTGGATTTGATGCTGAGAATACCCCTCATTAAGGAGAGAAGCAACAGAAGAGCAATTGGCAGCAGAAACAGGTTGCATGATGGTGGTAGAGTATCAAGAAGGTGATTGATTGAAGTTGAACATGTCAAATTAGTACAAACAAGGTCACATGACATTGTTTATACTTCCCACAAAGTGTTCCCATCTTCTACTGCTGAAAAGTATTGAGAAAATATGAAAATTAAAGTGAGTCAAAAAACTGCCCCAATGATTGAATATTTTGTTTGATTTATTAATAAGCGAGTTCTTGTCCAAATCACATGATCTATACATCATTATGAAGCCAGGATGTAGTTGTATGACATGTGATTTTCTACGATTTTTTGCTTAGGTAATTGTTGCACACCATGTGAATCTTTCCAAAAAGGCCAAACATTGGGGCTTTGAGCCAGTGTATATCAGGTATGCCTTCTGTCCCTTCCTCTGAAAACTTGAAGTGTAATTCATGCATCTTGGGCAAGCAGACTTGCAATACTGTGCCTAAAGTTCAGGAAGAGGAGTTGGAGAGCAACATGGAAATTAGAAATCATATGGGTAGACTAACAAAGATCCAATCCAACTTATTTGACTGATTGACCTTGGGACTTGTTGATAGTTATAGCAAAGGCTAATTGAACTAGGAATTGTAATCTGCACAATAGAACAGGCAAATCTTCTCCAAAGGCATCAATGTTAATCCTTAGAATCATTACCACTGTTCCTCTAAACTTAGCATCTCCACTAATAATCCAGCATATGAGGACTTTGGTGTTGATATGAGTAACCAATCATTCTTGTCTCATTGCAAAGTCCTTGAGTTGTATCTAAATTTTTGAGAAGCATGACAGGAACACCAACCTTGAGAGCCAATTTAGTCAAAGACAAACTACTAGCCCTCAAAAAGTCAAGATATTCCATAGAATATAGGCCATCAACATTTTTGTCATCAGATTTGACAGCATCAGCACTCTGCAAGATTTTCTCCTGTCCTGGAAACCTCTGCAAAATTTCTGAATTGATCTCCTCTACATCAGAGTTCTTGGTGAAAAAAATAGTCTGGTCCAGAAAATACTGATCCTGTTGATATCAGGATAGGTGGTAGCAATCAATCCAGTGATAGAATTGTCATCACAGATCATAGTTTCTGGAAGTTGTACTGTCTGTTCATGCTCAAGATTTTTTTAGCACTAATATCCAATAACCAAGCTGCATGAGCAACATTATCAGGGATTTGCTCCAACCACATATTTTGAACCAAGTAGTGGACTTGAATGTGGTCTCAAAGTCTCCCTCTTTTCAATGAAGCAGCAGCCATTGAGGCCTTAAAGAATAACTGGAAGAGTTTGTCTAAAATCCCTTCCAAAAACCACAACAACTCCACCAAATGGAATGTCCTTTTCTAAGATATCCCTGAAGCCACAATCTACTGAGTCAATGGCATTCTTATGCTGTATTGAAATTTCATCCCAGATAACCATTTTGGTGCCAAGTAACAGATTAGAGAGATGTGTTCCTCTCCTTATGTTGGCAATAGATGTATCTAGAGCAGGTATGAGAATTTTGAACCTTGAATGAGCAGTTCTACCCCCCTCTAACAATAAGGCAGCAATCCTAGATTATGCTACATGTACATAATGCTACTGTACCAGTAGAACAAACAGCAGAGGCCAGAGTATTGCAGCCAAAGGTCTTCCTGCATCCTCCAGCATTGTGAATGAATATCATCCTGCCCAAATCATTCTCTACAGAGTCCATGACAGCATTGAAGGTCTCCAACTGTTTAGCATTGAACTTGGTCTTGTTTTCTTCCACTCTCCTCTTCAACTCCTCAACATCATAATCTGTTTCTTCTTGTAAAAGTCTATTACCTATAAATGATTTGATTATTTTCAAAGTTATTGTTCTCTATAAAGACCAAATACTTGGAATGAAATTCCAAGCTTGCTGGGGCTCTGGCATGTTAGAAAAGTTTTTAAGAGTTTTGCCAGAATTTCTCAAGTTGTCATTGATAAGATAGAGGCCATAATCATGAATGTCTTTGTCAGCAAAAATCTTGCATGCTGTAATCTGTGTTAAAGATCATTGCAGGTAGAGTGCCTGAATTCATTTCATAAAGCCTCTGGAGTGGTAGAGTAGGATTGTACAAAAAAGGTGTCTGAGAGCTGATCCTGTTTGTATTTGAACAGCATCAATAAGACATTGCCTCCATTTTGCATCATCCTTCAAAATACCCAGTGCCTAGCATGCCTTCTTGTAAGTTGGATAAGTGTGGCCATTGACAGTCCTGAGATGAGCCCATGATGGTTCAACAGCATTGGCAACAACTATCAGGAGCATTCAGGTGAACTCAGTTGTACTTCATTACCTTATGTGACCAAGGACTTAACTATTGTATTCATCTACACCATACTTCTCAAAAAAGCAGCCATTATCTGGCCTAGCATATTGAGGATAGCCATTGTCACTGTATTGTGTGGCTTCTAGATATTCCTTGAGATATCTTTTAGAACATTTGCTATTGATCATGTACTTTGCATTGGGATAAGCTGCTCCATATAGACTATGGATCATATTGGTAGTCACAACCTAATAACAACAATTCAGTTACTGAATCAAGATATATCAAGATCAAGTTAATACCTGATACAATTGAGGCTGAGTTACTGGATCAGGAATTTGAGCAGAGACAATGGCATCCACATGAGCTGCATCCTTGATCTTGTCATAAAGATGCAAGAAGATCAAGATGTGCATATATAGCAGTCCTCTCTTTTGAAATTCAATGGTATGGACATGGGCTGCATAGGTGCCAAAGAGACCTTTAATTTCCTTCAAGACTGCATTTTTCTTGAGTCAAATACTCTGGCTACAATATTGGGTTAATTAAAAGCTGTAGGAGCCAAATCCTTATGCCCATCATCTCATTATATAAATACTATGCCATTGATGGACAGTGCAAGAAACAGTGAATATCTGATAAAGAATAAGGAGACATAATCAAATGACCTACTAGCACTCACAAATGAAAAACTTTGTCTTGTAGCAAGCTTCCATTGGAGAGACCATCCCTTTAGGTGATTCCCTGTAATTCTATTAAATGAGAGCTCAACTACAAAAACAGTACTATCTATTACATTTTGAATCATATCTCAACTGAAAAGCAGCTTCAATTGCATTCCAGAGCTGCATGAGTAATCTACAAAGGCACTGACCATCCCTTGTTCCATCCCAATAAATGTATGGAGTTGGTAGCTCCAGTCACTTTCCATGCTATCATTATCAAATTGCCCAATCCTAAGAGAAAAAAGAAGGCAGTTGAAGAAGATGTCAATGAGGAACAAATGGTTCTGGACCCTGTCAACATACCTTTGCTAAAAGATGCTGAGGCTGAAGGAGAGTTGGAGGATTTCCAAGCCAACAAAGGGGGCCAAAACTCAGAACTAAAACTTATTGCTAAAAACTGCCATCACTGTTACTTCATACTGATAATTAAAGCTGTCTACAAGCACTCTCCACTATCCAGCTTAGAAAGTGTATAATAGCACATCTGTGACTTATGTCACCACTCACTACTAATCTATTATACATAGTAAAAATTTCCCTATACTTTCCATGCTCATTCAGTTATATTCTAATACATCTCATATGTCCTATCTTTTAAAAACCCCTACTCATTACTTGTGTAGACAGACTTGCAATAACAGGACTTCGAATGGCTTTATTGTGAGACTCTTGACTCTTGTGACTGTACACTACCTTATTTGGTGGTCTAACATTACACATGGAGAAGGTATGAAAAACAGTGTCCATTAAATCATGTTGTGGCCTTCCCACACCTGTAGACTGTCTTACACCTGACAAACATGATAGATGGGGTAAACCCATTATAGTTGCCCACCAATTTTGTTTCCTATTTACTACTCTATTTGTGTAAAAAGACCCAACTCAGACCTCGTTATCCTAATAAAAGGCAAGTTCTTGCACTGACTAAAATCTGTCAGCACATCAATTCCCACAAATCGGTCCCATTACATAGAGAAAGAAGATATTTAATAATTACAACTTTTGAAACTCAGTTCAATTTGGTTTCGGTCATCAAATCATTTCCTCATCTATAAAATCAAATACACTATCCATGATACTTATCCAAGCTTTGCCACAAGCTCCTTCAACTCTGCAAGATCTAGTGCCCACCGATCCGCGAGCTCCTTTTCTCCACCATCTTTCTCTTGCTCCGCCTTCATCCATGATTTCAACGTTTGAGCATCTTCCTTAGACAACTGCTGACCACAGAAGACCAGGTACGTGTGGCACAACCTGCGTTGCCCAATCAATCTCCTGGTGCAACGAAACAAGAGAAAGGAAACAGCACATACCGAACACTCGTCTCTTCGAATGTTACATCAGACTCGACCATGTCCCCATCTTCACCGTAGGGCAGCGGGCTTGTGAGCGCCTGCACCAGCGCACTGAGCACGCCATGCGTCTGCAGCGCCGAGGCGGTGAGCGCGGAGGTCGATGCGCGCTCCGGGTTGGAGATGTGTGCTGCATGCGAGTTGTCGTGTATTGGTTCACGAATTGGTGCGGAGGGGGTGGTGGATGGGGATAAGGTCGTCGGGAGGAGGAGAGTCGAGAGGAGAAAGACAGTTTTGCGTCGGACGGTTATTTCTGGGTCTGTTGAATTACGTCAGTGTCAGTTTTCAGGTCAACGGGTGAATTTTGCCTGAAAGTGCATCGCGGAAATGTTTCCAGCCGTTTATAGAGGAATTGGTGAGTTGCTGAACGGCAGGTGCATTGTGTTTTAAGAGGCCAGAAAGGGTGTAGATTGCTTTGGAGCGCGTTTGGAGTGTGGATGAAGGGGAGGGTGCGAGGAAGGAAATGAGTGTTGAGAGAGGGTCGAGTGCGAGGTACTGTAGAAAGGAATCGTAAACGTGATGGATACTCTGCGAGGAAAGTAACGTACTGCGTCTTGGGCAGATGGATTGTTTTGTACGGCGGTGCCGATAACCCATAGAGCCTGCACTTTTATTTCAAGTGTCGACGTCGAGGCCGTGAGTAATGCGTGCAATGGTTCCCAAAGTTTCAGCTTCGCTAGATCTGTATTACGGTGTCAGTCTGTGATTCGCCTGAAAGCTGCCAGAGTAATTGACCATTTGCATTGTCAATTTGCTCGATAAGCTACAAAAGATACAACTAATTAGTGATCTAATGTTTCAGCGGTAATTGCAATACACACCATCTCCAAGTGATCTAGTGCTGCGACGCGTTCATCCTCAGTCTTCGACGGATCAGTCGCAAGACTCATATCCTCTTTCATAAGTTCTGCATCTGATCTACCGATGATCATGTCGATGATTCCAGGGTCGATGTCCTTCCTTGGCTCGGGCGGCGGCCCATTGGGATTGTGCTCGGTTGAATTCTCAATCGACCAACGGAGGAGCGATTGCATTACGATAGCTACTGAAAGAAATTGAAGCGAAGAATTGGAGCACAGGGAATCTGGCTTTGTACGAAACGAGCAGAACGTCCTCGAAGATCCTCGCGATGCGCATCACGTGTTAGTCAGGGAGACAAATGAGCCGAGTCTAGTATGGATCTCCTTCCATTGCAAGTTTTACACAATGAGAACCGACTCATCGCCAGGAGAGCACGAGAAATCTAATACTCATTAGAAGTGCGCAGACTCTTCTCGGCGCCTCGTCAACGCGTTGTAACTCTGCACTAGACCGCCTATTGCATACAGCATGGGTCACCCGCTTAAGAATTCTTCGAAGACGATTTTCAAGACAACCGCGGGCGCAGGAATAAAGACGGTTCAAATGCTCCCGAAAGCTCAAAGGGTCCGTGATTGGACACTTCAGATCATTTAGTATAACTTTTTTGGTACGTATGGAGATTGCTATGGCTCAAGGAGTTTTCCGATCATGAAGATGAGCGCCGTGGATTCAACTGAGTCACTAGGCTCTTAATGGCCAACCATGATAACCAGAATACACCTTTCGCGATGAAAGGAGACCTTACTAGTTTGGATGGGTGACTGTTAGACTCATATAACATGAGAAAGGATGTATTCCCTTGTGTACTGCCGGGCAAGCAATAACGATGACGGCCTAACGGAGTTCCCGGGAATGAAAAAGTTCAAATGAATGGTGCCTTTGTCGATCTGCGATCGACCGACATGCAAGGAAAAAAGGCTGATTGACCATCCATGTATCAGTTATGTTACACGTGCATACCTTCCTGGACTTGAGCGTGTTTTTAGTAGATTCAGGTTTACTGTGCACAGAATTAGGAGTGAACCAAAGCACGAACATTTCTTCTGTTGCATCGATGTATAATCAAAGCACAAGTGCAGGGGAAAGACTTTTTTGAGCCGAAAAACCTGCCGAGACCCACTGAAAATCCACTATAGGAGTAAGAAGAATGACAAGCGCTGTGGCATCAGATAATCTCCGCCATGACTTGGATGTGTTTTGTCATCTCTTATGAGAATTCCCGCACCTCGAGGCTGGCCGTGTGTTATGTTTCTATTCATTTCTGGGAATGTCATATCCAAAAGTAGGCAAGAGGAGGACTGCTGAGGTGAATCATGATGGGATGGGGTGGCGGTTGCTATGATTGGAAACATGTGTAAGATAGAGCTAATGCGGACAAACCCAGCGTTTAGTGTTTAGTGGGTCTCAAGGCCTAATGCGTCGCAGAGGGCAGTGCGGACTTCCTCGCTGGGGCTAGACCAAGAGAAGAAATCGGTAGATGGCGGTTTCTAATGGTTACGTACACTGCACAAGGCGCTTCTGAGAGATTCCGCCTTGAGTACTGAGATCTTGCTGTGGTAACGATTAGATATTGTCCACATTGAAACGTAGACGCACTCTCTTCCTTATCAACAGCAGTAGTGGCTGTCATCTTCATTCTCATCTTGTCCTTACAGGTCCACGACTGACTGCGGTATCTACATAAGGTAAGCGCAAGTAGGTAGGACATCAGGTCCACAGGAACGATAAATTCGACACGAGCCTGGTATAAGTAGGTTCATTAACTTGTTGCGTACTTGTATGTTTGGTTTGGATTGATAGGTATGTCTTGTCATGTTGCTTGTCTCTGCCGACTAGGTGCTTCTCGAAGTTCTCCTATTGATGATTTCGGCCAACAGACATTGTTACTCCTGTTGAAAAGATACTCCCGTGATAACGACTCGAACGATCAACGATATGTTGGCAGGAGACAAGCGGATTGTTCCGGAACAGAAGGAGAAGTGTGCTGAAAACTCGAAGGTGTCGCGCTCGCTGATCATCTCGCCGAATTTGGACGCGTTGCTGGAGTATGACGAGAAGATACGCGAGGCGATGTTGCCAACGTCGCCTCAAACGCCGTTGTCCTCACCTCTGGTCGGTCTCCCACCTCCACCGCGACGTACCTCGCGCAAGTCCAAATCACCAAAGTCACTAGCAGTGGGAAGTCCGCTGATCCAAGAGAGCCCTCGGTGGTGGGAGTATGAGAACCCATACATCAACCCAGCACCGGAGTTCAAGTACGAAGCACATGAGACGTTGACGACCGGAGCACGGTCGGCCGATGGGGAGTCGTGTTCCCTCACGGACGTACAGAAAGCATCCAATCCATCAGCAATTACGAAAGAGCGGGTTGATAAGGTGTTTGGTATTGGCAAGCTGTTGCTCAACGACTCAGTCGATCGCAAGATGCAACAACTTGGTGACGTGTCTAGTCTGACGCAGAGGGCGAACTTACGGGAACGGGCACGGGCGAAGGGAAAGCTGTTGAAACTACAAGAAACGGTGCCAGGTACGAGGAAAACGAATAAAACAAGGAGTAATCGAGTGTTAATAGAGATGCAGGTAGCAACGATAATCTGCGTCAAGATCTGATAATGGACATTCGACGACACTCGACGGACAGCGTCGACAGACGCGGACGACAACGACCGTTTCTTTCCCGTAGGCGGGCGTCGTCGCAGGGGTCGGCGTCGTCGTCGTCAAGCCAATCTTCCATCTCAACCTACGAGCCTGCGTCGACCATCGATACTCACATCAGCATCTCGAGCACCATGTACCCGACCTCCACTGTACATTCTCCCAGTATTCGTGATGACGAACAACGCTCCTCGTCGCTCTATTCTGATTATCATTCATTTATTGACATCATTACGCCTGCTGTCGCTGAATTTACGGTCCCGGATCACACGCCTCCATCTCCGCTCCGTCCGCTGTCGAAAATTGATCGACCACCAACAAATTTTCTCGAGCTCGACGAACGCAAGGATGGAATCAGGAAAAACCGCAAACTCGCCAAAGTCTTTGGCAAGCCTCCTGGCCCATACTTACACCACAAGAAACCTCTTTTGATTGCCGGCCACCAGCGTGCTTCATTTTCCACCAACGACATCCTGCCACCCCTGAGTCCTCACGACGATTTTCTTGTCGATCAGCACGCCCCCATGAAAAATTCTCTTCCATCTGATGCAATTAGAGGCCCTTCGCCGACGTCCTTCATTGATCTGTCAGATGATCTCGGCTCAGCCACTCTCCCCACGCCGAAAGATGTCGCCGCACCGACCCGAGGCCGTGTCCGGCGCCCTTCTTCTCCCTCTTTAGTCGAGTCCTTGTCCCCAGACGAACAAGCAGAGGAGATCCGCAGACGCAAACGAGAAAAGCTAGCCAGATTACACCGGTTCCTTGGTTCCCGTGTTCCTACAAATCTCGTGCTTGGTCCTGATATCGACGACTCTGGTCTTCCTCCTCTTGATCCTAACATCATGACTGTCCCTGAAACAAGAAAGGACTGGCTCAGACGTCGCCGTAGTAGTTCAGCCGCTGCTTATGGCTCGACGTGGTCGGACGAGGTTGACCGAATCAAGGAGGACCTGAACAGTGAGGAGAAGGCGATTAACGTCCGGCGGGCTCAGAAAATGGAAAAGGTACGTCCTGCTCGTTGGTGTCAGAACTCCATCCCCTCATCGACATACCCCATAAAGGTTTTTGGTGTCGCACCACCGCAGACACTGTACCATACAAGACGCTCGCCCTCCCCATCAGTGATTAATACCGCCGCCATCATCGGACAACAGAAGTCACTGTCAGGCTGGACGTCACCCGGTGAAAGTCAGCTCCCCGTCATCGGACTTCGTAACATCAATCGTTCTTCGTATTCAAAGAAGAAAAACGATAGTAATCGTCCGGGAACGACAGAGTCTGACAAGACGCTCTTGCTCAAGCGCCGCGACAGCTCGAAAGAGCCGGACCTTCGTAAGCGAGCGTCGGCCGTTTACATACATTATCAGGACTCGCTCAATTCGCTAAACGATATCATTGATCGAGTATGTTTTTGACTTCAATCCCTGGATATTCATGAACTGTGTTGCAGGATGACAAAGAGTCCTTAGCTGAGCTGCACGAGTACCTCAATTCGGGAGACATGGCTCTACCCCCGCCTCTTCAGTCGTCTACACGTGGCTCCCAGGCCAGCGACAGACGTCTCTCCAACGCCTCAATTAAGTCGGAGCGCCGTCGCTCGTTACCCGCTCGTACATCTATCATCTCCATCTCGTCCGAGTTTAGTGGTATCGTCACACCCCGTCCAGAGGTGACAGACTTCCAAGCGCGTAGGAGGCGCGCGGCGAAGCTTACTCAGTTTTTTGGGGTGAACTATAGAGAACTTATCAAGGATGTGTTGGAGAGTATTGAGAGCGGTTTGGAGCATGAAAGGAAGCGTGGGACGCTCGATCCGGAGGAGGCAGAAGTGAGTTTCCTCTCGCCTCTTACTTGAACATCATAGAAGAGTGTTGTACTCATATCATATCTTCTTCCTTACAGGACTTGCTGGCACGTCTGAGGAAGCTCCGGACGAAACGTACCGAGTTTTAATTACATGCGGATTTTCTCATTATCCCGTTTTGTTTTCGCTGTCATGATATTGCACTAGCGGATGGACATAAGTGCATACCTAACCTTGATATCCCGGACCGAGTATCCCTCCTCGTTTCCACATACCAACTATCCATTACCTATTGTGACTTTTCGTGATCTATACTTGATCTTCAAATCTGATATCTCTTACCTTCACGCCACCTATGACGAATGTTTACGACTTGTTTTTGTTCTTATATGCGAGCGGAATCTGTAACACTCTCTATATCGTTTTTTTCTTCGGTACAAAAGATCGAAAATTATCCTAGACAAACAACATTATCGTCGGTGCATCAAAGACACGGCCATCATATGGGAACTCTCTCTCACAATTGGTATAAAAACACTACATACAACGCGTCTTCTGGCGTCAGAATGATAAGTATGGATGTGATGGAATTTCAAATCACATCCCTACAAGACATGATCAAGTGAAACGTAAATCGGTTTGCAAACACGGATCCATCGGGTTAAGCCACTACGGAAGAAAATCTGGCCCTACTTGTTGATATACGGTAAGTAGTGCTAGTGATGACTGATCACACTTGCAGTCTCAATGTTTATTTTCTCGACACAACGCTCATTCCTACGACTCCTTTCCCCCATACGGGGCAGCTTCCCTCACAAACGCGGTCACGCCCCCACCGCTTACTCATTTCACTCACTCATGTCCACCGCGTCGTCGTCGTCCGATGATGAGTTCTCCGCGTACAACTTCTCCGAATTCACAGAAGAGGATCTACGGCGCGTTGATGCAGATGTGGCACGCATGTCTGGAGGCCCTCAGGTCACTATTCAGGTCGAAACACAGAACGGGGGAAGTATCAACGGTACCACGACAATGTCTCAGACCTCTCACGCGTCGGGATCGCGTAGCAATGGGGACCGAAAACTTGATTTGGATCCATCGAGCCCAATGGCGCAGTATAGGAAGCGTGGTGTGCTGAGTGTGACGGATCTCGCGTCGTTAGCTTGGTGAACGCGTTTACTTGTTCACTTCTTCCATTACATGCTCAAATTGGTGTGTTCTGCAGGTGTGAGGTACAATTCGACTATGGACTGCGCCAGCAGCGACATCAGCCTATCGCGGCGCGGCCTGAGTCGTTCATATCTGCACAGGGGAAGACAATATTCGTTGCAAAGGATGTAGCGAAAAAGAACTATGTCAGGACGAAACAAGGAAAGGAACGTCATTTTTTTCGCAGCATCAGGTAGACGATAATATTGAAGTCCTCGATCTTCAGGCAGTGCATAAGGTATTAGAACGGGAGGTAAAGGCGGAAGAGTTGCAGGTCGAGGTTTCATCAGAGGAGGAGCAGTGGGCTTTGCGGTATGAGTTTTTTCATTTGTGCTGCGACGTCCTGGCTTATGTTTCATGAAAAGTCTTGTAAACATGCTCAACAGCCTGGGCGGTATACTGCTCCAGGGTTATACGGTGAGTACAAATTTGGTATGCGACTCTGTAACATTTTTATCATGAATTCAAGCGTGAGCTACCGGTCTTTGGAATTCTGCAGGACGAAATAGTAGTTGGTGTCATCGTAAGTAGTTGGTTATGCTCTCGACTATCTCTGAAGACGACACATATTTAGGACGAAGTCGTACTAAAAAGCGACACGCCAATTACGCCACAGAAGCGGCCGTCTTCGTCTCCAACTAAATCGAAATCAAAGAAACCACGTCGATCACTTTCTCCTTTCCAGCATTTAGTGACCGAGTACTTCCCGGATACCACCCCTGTGAAACCTCCACCAGTCAACCTCGACCGGCCTCTGGCTGAGACTGAAGTAGAGGGGACTTCTACCCCAGAGGAGATATCCCTAACACCTACCTCTCCACGAAAGTTTCTTCACTTACTAGACACAAAGACGCGAAGAACAAATTCTCTGCCTGAGGACCCAGCCACCCTGTCCTCACGAATACAACTCATGCTATACTACCGACTTCTAAAGGATTTGACCTCCCTTTCTTCTCCTTTTGACTTTGCAGCCATGTGGGAGCGAGTCGGTGTGGATCCCACTACAACATTATCTAAAAGGTTCTTGCTTCAGACGGGGTTGCTCACGGAAAACAACACATGGAACAATTCTTGCTTAAATGATGTTTCGAATGCGTTCGTTCAGCTGGTGCAAAATCTTGATATCTCAGACGTGGACACGGAGCTGGAACTTGTGTATCGCTTGATTCACGATGATAAAATTAAAGGCAAAAAGTCCAGGAGAGCTAGTAAGAAAGGGTGCAATAACAGTCTTGCCATTTCTCAAGAGGAACGCGACCTTGCGAAAGCTATCGAAGCCAGTTTAGCTGATACTCGTGTCTTAGGAGAACCTGTTGTTCATGGAAGCTCTATAGAGATCGTTGCACAGCCCGATTCTGCACCACGTTTAGACGCTGGAACACCGACAGTTGGCCTCAAGAACACCTTGCAAAATCTGACTGTCAACAACAATGACGTAGAAGGTGAGCTATCTTCTGTGCAGCTATTGATTATAAACCCTGTTGGATGTGACAATGGAGAGAAATCCATCAACACTCCACGTCTCGCATCATCATCCGGCCCTTCTGACACACAAGTAGAATCAGACAAACACGATCTTCGGCCCATTGGTATCAAACTGTTTAAATACGATAAAGAGATGTTAGATCGACATATCACACACGTCTTAAAGTGGTGGCGCGGTGAAAGGAAACCACAGGGTGTATCTTTAGAAGATTCTTGGAGATGCCGGTAAGCTAATCGCTTTCTTTTTGCTCTGCGCAGCCTGATCTTTCATTGTGTGTAGTACGTGCGAATACGAGAACAATTGCGAATGGCGTGAGGAAAAAGCGTTTGAGGTTCAAGAACGATTAATGGGTCGTCGATGAAATCGGAGAGCCCGATGATTTCACTCAGTCAGATCTTTTTTTGATTATTGTAGATAGGGGTTATAGTTCAAAACGTGTTTATGGAGCCTTAGGAGTAACGCACAGCTCAAGAATTGCCTTTGGACGTCTACGTGCCATCCTTCAGGGATTTCTAGAAAGGACGACTATAATGAACAATCAATAAAGGAAATTATCTATAGAAAACGTCCGGCGTCCGCAGGTTCAAAGAATAACCAAATCCCCCGTGCACGAATGGCACCAGAAAACATGCGAATCGTCCATGAACTGCGGTCTATGTGTCAGATGTCCCGCTCGTGAACCCGTCCGCGATTGCAAATGCGAATGAGGGGAGCCAGGACGCGACCCTTCAGCAGATTGTACTGGTGAAAGGCCCTGTACCGAGGAGGCGCGCGAAGAAGGCCGTGAAACAGTCACCTCGACCTCACTGTCAATACGCGCCTTAAGCATGCTCAAACTGACAAGACGTTTATGACGTGTTTCTGCAGAGATTTTTTGATCGAAAATCGAGCGAGCAAGGGGTCCTGCAGTACTCATCGGCCGATTTGAGCCGAATGACGAGCGTCGTATATCCGAGTTGCGGCTGCCAGGACGTAAACCGGTTCGCGCGGGGGAGGAGGAGCGTGGACCAAGGTGAGATAAGGGCTGAGAACGAGCAAACTGGTTTTCGAGAACATTGATCTGCTTTTGAAGAGAGTGAGCGTGAGCATTTGCGTCAAATACAGAGTTTTCAAGAGCGCGGATCTGAGAATGAGCAGCAGATAATTCAAGAGCATGTTGTTGACGAAGAGAATCGATAAGTTCTTCGTCGAGCGACTGTTGGCCGTTCTCCCCCACGGAAGAAGCAACTGTTTCGCGTAGGTGAAGAATCTCCTCTTCCCGAGTATTGAGGTCAGCTCGAAGAGCTTCAATCTCGTTCCGCGCAATTTCTAAGAAGTCTTGGCTCTCGTCCTGTGGTTTTAGTAATGTGAGCTGTATTAAAATGGCATGATTCAATGACAAGCAGACGTACTTGAGCACTGCGAGCCACATCTAACCTTTTCCGCAGAGCAAGTATCTCTTCTCCCTGAGCATTCGACAACACAGAGAGCTTTTCAAGCTCTTCGATGCGATGAGCTGTCTCTTGATGATGCCTGGAACGTTCTGCCTCGAGATTTCGCAGACTGACATTCGTTTCGTTGAGGGTTTCTTCGAGTTCAGCGTACGCCTCTTGCAATTCAGATGAATCAGACAGAATCGATGCCCGTTCTCGTTCATGCTGCACTGCGAGCTCTTCCAGGCGCTTCGTCGCTTGCTCTTTCTCACCTGTCGCCGTTTTGAGTGTTTCTGTGAGTAGAGATACAGCATCAACGCTATTTTGGAGCTCTAGTCGTAAAGAACTAATAGTCTCGGTCAGCTGCAGCTTTTCGCCAGTGAGTTCCACAATTTTGGGGCGCATCTCGTCCAAAGCACGCATGAGAACGGTACCTTCCCCTTGAAGATCCTTTTGTGTCTTTTCTGCATCCTCAGCACGACGAATGGCAGACTTGAGTTGATTTTGTGCTGTCTGTAGTTGGCGCGAATGGGAAGCAACGGTTGCAGCAGCCGCAATCAGCTTTTCCTGGAGTTCCACAATAGCCTTTTGTGTAGTTTGGTCCTGGCTCTCGAGGATGGCTTTTTCCTGGGCAAGAGTAACTTTCTCAGAAGAAATAGATGCCAATCGTTCCAGCGTTTCCTTGTGTTCATCTTGCAGTTGCGAAACCTTGGTCTCCAATTCTGAAGCCGTGTTCAGATGTTGTTGACGCTGTTCATCAATACCATCCCGTTCGACTTTCAAGGTACTATGCGCCTGTAACATATTTTTGTAAGCCTAGATCATCGTGTTTTGAGATTTCCTACCTGTTTCAGCTTTGAGAGCTGAATATCAAGCTCGTCGGCACGATCCTGGGTATTCTTTAAAGAGTTTTCCAGATGTTCAACTCGGTCATCGCTTTGAATCTGTTCCTCTAGTTCACGGATGCGGCGCTGGCAGTGTTCTACTTCTTGTCTCAACTCATTCATCGAAGATGTTTTTAGTTTAAGTTCCCGTTCCTACGAGTTGCATATTAGTAGAAAATTCTGCGATTGTTGTTTCCAGCATACCGTCTCTCGGTAGCGCTCGGTTAAATCCTTCTCCTTAGACTGCAAATTCACGATGGTCTTGGCTGATTCCTCTTGTTGAGCTTGTAGATCCTTTAGCTCCGTATGAAGCATATTTGTGTGAGTACGTTCTGCATCTAGATCATGTTCTAATGCCTCCGACCCTTTAATGCAACTTACTATATGTCTTGTTGTTGAATATCGAAGAGACTTACTGGTCTCGAAAGCTTCCAACCGCTTCACTTCAGACGCTAGCGAAGATTTCTCCGACACGAGGAAAGATATGGTCTGTTGCTCATTGTGGATCGCCTGCTCTTTCTCGACCTCTAGAGTTCTCAGTCTCTCCTCAAGTTCCTCAGCTCGGTTACGTTGTTCTTCAAGATGAGTTTTGATCTCCTTGGACACTGTATGAAGCTACGATTCGATCTGCCGGACTAAAATGGAACATATCAGCTCACCTGTCTCAACATCCTGTAGACGTTCCACCTGGGCAGATAATAATGCGCGTTCCGACTGCAAGCTGGTAACTTGCCCGCTAACTTGTGCCCGCTGCTCTTCGAGGGAAGACTCTATCTCACGAAGTTCTAGCGGTGACGTTCCAGCAAAGTGAGTGATGAAGTGATGACAGTAGCACTTACTTGATTCCGACGCTTGCAGACGTTCCACTTCGGTTGAGAGCAACCTGTATTCCGATCGCAAAGTTTCAACTTGTTCACTTAGCTGTATCCGTTGCTTTTTTAGAGATGACTCTGTCTCACGAAGTTCTGGAGATGAGTATTAGAGAACTGACGAAAGGAAAAGAGAAAAATGGTACTTACCTGATTCTGAAGCTCGTAAACGATCAACCTCAAGTGAAAGCGACGCGTTCTCAGTCCTTAGAGCATTGATCTGGTCGGACAACATATCTTTATGGTCCTGACTTGCAACAGTCGGCGGTGTAGATGTCACAGCAAGGAGCGGAGAAGCAACGACAGGTGACGAAGATCGAGTAGAGGGGGATGTTACCCGTGGAGTTGGCGTAGAAGCTCTATGCAGTGCAGTTATCCAAGAGGAATCTGTATCATCCTTGGCGAAACTGACAGTGGACCGAACGAGTTCGCGGTCAGTTTCGTCATCCAGACACTTACATAGAGATGCACCTACATGTCACTAACGTCCCGCTTATCTTCTTCTTTGGGTTCCCGGGGAGCAGGAGATATTGTTCTTGATGGGTTTATAGGCGATGCTACACCAGAAGAGCTTGCAGTCTCGTTAGCCTTTTCTCGTTGGCGTTTCTTCAGCTAGTGTCGAATGAATTCATGAGCTCCAATTTCGTTCCTTTCGCATAGTGATACTGGACAGACCATAGCCTTGGCCCTCGCTGCTTTGGCAGCACGGTCAGCGTCCGACATATTGAGCAATATATGTGAGGATCGACTATACGTCCAGGTCGTCAACGTTGACTACCTGATATGGCAGCAATAACGTAACCTGCCAAGGAATAATAGTGAATGACACATTATCACTTGTTCTTGCCTATCTCATAGAAAAATTCCAAAGTTTATAGAATAGAATGACTAGTATATACGAAAACCGGAAAAGATATCAAAAGCAGAAAAGAGTATACGCAATAATGGGACCGAGTGGAAATCACGGCTATGTGACAGGTCTGAGGTGCTACGTAACAGTAAGGACCGACTCGAGACGTCCACATCCAAGGAGGTTCGCAAGTGAGTAGTAGCATTGTCAGAAGAGGTAACAGATGGGCCTAGCGATAATTGGCAAATACTTTCTGTCCAAAAACGCGTAGGCCTGGTTAAGGGGATAAGGTATATATGAGAGACGATACTGTATTCCGCGATGAAGAAAATCAAGCCCAAACCTGATGGATTCATTGGATCTTCAGTCTCATCATAGAAAAGTTCAAAGCGCAAAAGCCTACCCTCAGTGTGCTATCCCAACTACCTGTGCAAAGAGCCATGCCATCTGCACTAACACCCAGGCAGCTGACTCTGTTTTCATGGCCAGTAAGAACACCAACGCGCTCTCCCTTCAAAGTATCCCAGACATTGCAGGTCCAATCATCGTAGCCACCAAACAAGATACGACCAGAGATAGAAAATGCAACGGATGTGATACCACAGAGGATGTTATCGTGTGTATATGAGTTCAATTCACGGTCGGCGCGGATATCAAACAAGCGGCAAGACGCGTCGTCAGAACCTGTTGCGAAAGCGTCGCCATTGGGGAAGAATCTGCAAATGGGTAAGAAATCTTGGCACGGTGGCTAGTCACATGACATACTGCACTGCGTTGATATCAGATTCGTGGCCAGCGAAAGTCTGAGTCGCACGACCAGTTCGAATATCCCAGAGCTTTGCTGTTGCATCGCAGGCACCGGAAACAAAAACATTTTGATTGGGACCAAGTGACAAGCTGTTGAACAAATGAGTTGCTTAGGCACTAATATATTCAATATTACACACCTCATCACATCACCAGTATGGTCGTTAAATTCAACCACTCTGACCCCAGCTTCAATATCCCAAAGCATACATGTCATGTCTCCTGAACTCGTCACGATTTGTCGGTCGGTGAGGAAGCGGCAGCACGATAGATAACCGGAGTGCGCGCTCAATTCACGAGCGCCCCTGGCACTTGTACCATCCTTGTTATTCAAATTGTAGATAGAGCAGATGTTGTCCAAACCACCGCAGGCAACGAAGTTACCGGACGGCGAATAAGCGCATGTCATGACCCAACTGGAACGAAGGGGAATGGCATGGACTTTGTTGGTAGTATAGGCATCCCAGACGATGAGTTTACCATCCTGTGAGGCAGAAACTAGGTGCCTTCTGTCTGTCGCCCAATGCATGGCATAAATCTTGGCAAGATGACCACGAAGAGCGCGCCGTGGTCGCATAACAACACGAGGAAGGGCATCAACCTCAGCGGCCATTGCTCTCACTGATTAATGACTCTTATCAAAGTTGATTGCTATAGTAGCACATGTAGACTTACGGCTTGTATCCGCTGACGACTCCTTCTTTGCGCGAATTCTTTCTTTCAGACTCTCGGCCTCCCTCCGGGCAGCTGCGATCCGCTCTTGGATATCACCTTGGTTTTGAGACATGTCTGAGGTTCAGGAAGCAAAAGGGGAGATCTTCAGAGTGTCTATGAGGTCAGTCCCTTCACTTGAGACGGCTCACGCACAGGTACTACGATAATACCAAAGACAACAATACTTGAAAAATACTAGCGCGCCAACCGAAGTAGGTTGGTCGGAAAAGATAAAGACTGAAAGTAAGACGGCTGAGTGGTCAAGGGGCGCTGGGGGGACAATGGGACGGCAATGTGGATGGAACTAAGAGTGGGAAAGGAAAGTTCGGTGGACAGCCTGTCTGGCGGTTGATGGAATGATCTTGCCACTTGCTGACCATTGACACCCGCAAATTGCCGTCTTGATGCTTACTCCGACCCTTCTCTTCACAATATCTCGTCTAGATGCTGCTCTCTCCTCCACATTCACGTAATTCTCCATTGTGGTTGGAATCAAAATATCATGAATTTCCATGTAGTTTTCTTTGACTTGTAGCCAGATGGTTCAACTCCCAAACACAAGCGACGTTGTTTGATGCCATCTCTCATGTTCTGCGAGCACGATCGCGATGAATATGTAGACATCACATGACTCCGTTCGACCCTGCGTAACATCCACGGCCGCATGACACGGCTCCTTGATATGTGGTCAAATGAGTAAGCAGCGCTCTACGAATAGTTACATGCATTGCTTTGATAGTGGCAATACTCGTTCTGTCCATCGTTTCCAGTCTCCCGCAGTCGTTTCCGAATGTATGTAAAAGGAAGTCCTCGTGGTACGTCAGCAAGAAGTGATCAATGGTAGTCAGTCACTGTCCCTCAATCCCTCAATCTGCTCCGTCAGATGTTAGTACTCCCTTTGGCGTCCTTTGTAAGAATTTCTGCCCTCTGATATCCCTTGTATCATTTTTTCCAGCAAACGCGACATGACACTTCCCGAGGCTTGCAGAATCTCCGCAGGGCCTGATCGCATCTGAACCATTCTAAGACGTCGTGGCGCAGACGAGCTCGAACTCAATTTGTGTTTCAGTTTTCGCCATCACATAGCCTGTTTTAAGGCCCAATGCGCCAATTACTATACTTTTCTCAACTGACCGATGTCAACTAGAAAACGCAAACAATACCAGTCAGAGGGTTAACTACCATTCTTAAGCGGAAGATATCAATTGTTGGCCTCAGACGATTCCATTCAGGAATCAGACATGTAGTTCAATTGATGCCCGATATGTACGAAATGTTAAATCATCATATGTTGTCAATCACCATATCACTGTGCCGACATGTTGTACTCAGTACCTCAGGGCGCGTTTCGGAATAGGCGGGTGTTATAACTAATCGGCATAGGATCTAATCCTAATCAGGTTGTCTTTCATTTTGATTGTCAACTTTCACCAAAGTTCTATCTTGTCACATCAAGTAATTCTCTGTCAGTACAAAGCTGGTTCCAAACATTCTCGGTGATATGGACCTTGGATACATCACTACCTCCAAAGACTGTCTTGTTGAGATGGTTAGAGGGCCAGAGACTCAAAAGTCATTCATACACGCTACCGATGCTGCGGCGAAGTATGCCTACTCTTCAGTTGGTATGAAATTCGTCCTCATGATTTACCGATCGAAGTATTACAGGCGGTGAATGCGCTAAAGTCCGAGTAGAATGAACGTGTGAGAGCTGCGTTTCCGTGATCATACCCCGCAAGGGCATCTGCGGATGGACATGGTTCTTTCCTGTGAACAAAGGCAGTCGGCGGCTTTTGCAGATCCATCAAAAGGTCTCGTTCAATGAGATCGCTGCCGCAGCTATATACATTCCTGATATGTTTCCCCATACGTTGATGTTCTTCTCATGTCTACATCAAACCCTTCAGTGACCTAGCTCGGAATTAAGATCTCAAGGTGTTCATCAAGGCCAGCTAGTCGAGTACTCTTGTAAACTTCATGGATCCTCATAGTATCAGGGAATCTAAGAAATAACAAGAACTGTCAATGTCTGGGAAACCAGAGTAAGGTCATCGCCATCCGTTGTCTCCTGCACTGCATGGCTCAGATGGTTTATTGGTGCACGCAATAAAAAAATTGAGTTCGCCCAAATTGTTGAAACAGTTTGAACCACCGGAATTCTGATACGTTTTTTTGTCAGCTGTGACCTTGAAACTTTGGTCCATTGTTTCGGTTTAGTTCAAAATCGCCGTCATGTTTTTTGGGATCCTTGGTGACAATCCGGCTAACGCTTCACGGTTAAGTTTGGGGTGACCAAGGCGCTTATTTGTCAAATTATACATGAATATGCTTTGCAAACAGCAGTGACTATTTTCCTGCCTTTTACTGTCGGATACATTGCAAGTATGAAGGAGAACATAGATACGGGGCTAGCTGACAAATTCAAATAGGACCATTTCCATTGATGCGTGTATCTGGGGATCCTAGGCTGAAGGTGATGTTCTCAGTTACACTTTACTTCCCGTTTGCTGCGGTTTTGGATTTGAAGATTGATTGTCCCTGAAGCAAGCCGCTATTCCCTCAGAGCCAGGGTGCTTCTTTTGCATACTACTACTCATATACGTCTCTGGTATCATTTATAAAGCGGGCAGAGTTCAAGCTAGCCTATTCCCGGTTCTCTTACACAAGGGATTGCTTGCTCTTGTTTTTACTCAATAAGGTCGTGCACAAGCTTTCAAGGACATCTGGTAGATTATGTGAATGAAACGAACAAATAGGTCAACTTTACAAAGAAAAATTGACTACGAATACTTTTACACCGGTGTTTAAAATTATATGGTCTGGACTGCGAAGGTTTATTGTATGTCAATTCTTACTATGCGTGCTTTTATTAAATCTGACGCTGAGCATGTACAGTCGGCGAAGAATATCTTGGCGAGGGTAGTGGAAAGAGCAAAAGCAAGCTAAAGCCACCAGGGAAGCGATGCAGTATTACTAATAAAAATCGTGAGTTTGAAGTTTGAAGAAGTGGCTTTCTACTTGGCGCCACACACGGCTATGCCCTAGAAATTATGTAATCTGCTATGTTTAATTGAAGTTTATTACGTGTATTATTTACCACACTTTGCCAATATATTGCTTCCGCTCTGTGTCCATGCAGTCTCCAACACGACCTCTGAGGTTCAGACAATTCGTGGATTCATCGTGCTTGAAAATATTCTTCCGTAGTGCTGAAATACACGACAGCTACAGATCTGGTAATGGTCGCGCCTTATCTTGTCTCCAAAGTGAGGGGGAGGCACGTTGCACACAATCGAACGCCTGTTTTGTTGCGTTTTTTGTTCTCCATCTGTGTCTTCAATTTCTTTTTATGGCCAATATGGAATTTGGGGCACATTTCCGTCTCCTTGGACTTACGGGTAACTTGGAAAATGAATTACTTTTCATTGGTTCCGGGATGAATGAGCTTCAGCGAGGAGAGACATCATACTTCACCTTCAATGATGGTATGTAGTCCCAGAGTTTCTTATAAAGCCTTGAATGTAGTGAGTTTCAAAGCTCAGCCTCATCTGCAAAATGTCTTCGACAGGTATGTTCTTCACTCCGCCAAGAACAACGACCCACTGATTGCAAAATACTGTTCAGGTACCTCTGGTTTGAATATATGTGAGATGAATTGGACATTCCTGATGTTTGTCTCTTACTGCCTCTGCAGATCTTCAAAATCGTGGCCAGCTCACTTCGCTCAGTTGGCAAGACTCGACTAGCGGCCCAAAGCACGCCCCGACGTGGACTTCAATTTGCAAAAGTAACATTACTTTTTACGCGCCTTGATTTTTCTCGGCTCAACGATCTTTGATATCAGTCAACGGCATAGAGCGTGGAAGGGGTACCGGTACACACAAGCATATTGCTCGTGACAACGCGGCCAACGTCGCTCTGGCGTATTTGAACAGCTCTGAGTCCGGTGTCGAGAAGCTCAAATCCAGCACATGAGAGGAAGAAAGGCTGAGCTCTTCCGGCGTTTCTTCCATATTTAGCTAGCAGAGCTAGTATCTACTTTGACTGTGCTGTTATGTTTCTGGACCACATCCGCAGCTATGATCAGAATGAGCACTCTGAATGCCGTTCTAGTGAGTCTATTATTATAAAATTTCTCTCGAACAATTTCGAAAGATGATCAGGCTGCGCAGCCGTGGATGTCCCTTGAAGGTCATACCGTATTCTGGCGAGCGCGAAAGTCGGTGTCTCCGGTCCGGCCGCAGTTGTCATTACTCGTATCCTTGTGACATGCCATTAGGCTGTTTCGCATAGGATACAAGAAATACCACAATATTGGAAACGGAGCTTTTACTCGCCTGCCGCCGTCCGCGCGTTTAGCAGCACTCCGTGTTGACGGTTGACTTTCTGGGTTACCATGAACCATGAGGCCCATCGGACGAACACTTCAACGCAAATCAGACCAACCCACGTCTCTATCCCTATATAGAGCCTCACGTCGTTGACAACAGGTGCAATCGTCATTTATACCGGATTTACGCATTTTTATCCCGTGGCAGACGGTCTCGCCGAGCCCTGGAATGTTATCTCCTGTGTTCTCTCAAGGGTAGAGATCACTCCGTAGTCCGGTTAACTAAAGAACACCCACGCACAATCCACAATCTCGATTTGTCGAGCAAGTAGGATCTTAATCTCTTTTGCCGAAACCCCTGACATCTTAACGATCTTGGTGATACACGTTGCTTATCTTTCTTTGTAACAGGCCACCAAGTTGAAATCGGGACAGTTCCTGTTAGCTCCTCTACCATGGATTTACTTTTCCCTTGCCTATTTGAAGACCTCTTCGCTAGATAGAGAGATGCTTGAACCCATCGGTGTAATGCGGAGTTGGAGACTTTCCGGTGGATCAATTATCGTCGTCCAGTACAAAAGGACGAACGCAGCAGCCAGTCAAGTCAGAGACAGTCCTCCCATAAAGATCGCAATGCCAGGTGCGCTCTAGACTCTCTTCGCATTTCTTGCCATTAAGGATCCACGTCGATAGCTACACCTGTTACTATTTTGCACAACTGTAAGCAACCTTGATGGTCACGTCGTTAACCACTGATATGAGCCTGAGAAGGGCTAGCGGCCAGAGGTCAGACTCACCTCATGAGCTTCTCCGAGTCGTGTGTAGGACCCTCAAATGCTGCTGTGTGGACCGTACAGTGCAAGAGTAAAGGTGAAATTATAATGGTATCCAACTGTGACTGATCATTGAGTATCTAGTCGCTGGTGAGGTCAAAGGAGTCGGTGTCGCAGGGCAGAAGGCTGCAGCTAAACGACTCGCTGCTCAACAAGCTTTAGATGTAGGTTGTCAGGTTTAACATTATGAGGATATCTGAATTCATGCTACCTTCATGGAGGCCATCCAAGCTGCCAGTCACGCGGCGTAGACACAGCTTTAGTCACCATGACTTTCCAACCTTTGTATCGATAGCCTTCGTCAGCGCTAGTAAATTCTGTTAATCCCGCCATATTGATTACATTTCACTGCATCTACTTCTTAATCCTAAACGAGCTACGTCCTGTGCCTTCGGCACAGGTACGTAGCTCGTCCTAAATGAGGCGAAAGACCGTTGCTAATACCTGTGAAGGTAAGAATAATGCTCTGAGAACGAGATCGAGGCAATAGTGACGAGAGATAAGGAATGTTGGAATCTAGAAGCATTATTTCGGCGATCATGTGTGAATCCGTAGCACTAGTATTGCGCTCTGGCACGTAGTCGCAACTACTCGTGTACAGAGTGGAGTCACGCTCGCTAAAATACGACTAGTTGAGAAGGATGTGAATTCTGAAGTCTGATGTTGCAATACGTGAAAAAATAGGATACCTCTCAACCTTTCGTGGATGCAAACTGAATTTCCCTATATGGCATTTCAACAGTTTCAATATTAAACTTAACACGTTAACAAGTTCTACTCCGACTCCTCATGCACCAAAAAAAAAATGCTGGAAAGCGCGTTTTGTTTACTTTCGTCGTTTGGTGCTGTTATCACCAACTACAAACTAGGTATGACCTAGTGGCAGCACGATGGCAGCGTGAGTTCGTTCGGGGTCGGCCGATTTCAGCGTTGCAAATGTATCGTTGCATTGGCGTAAAATAATGAGACGACGATATTAAGCCAGGACACGTAGACACAAAGAGCGAGCAGGTAAGACGATATCCCTACAAATTTCCATCGCGGACTCCTTTCTGGGTTATGCCGGCGCCACGGGTTATCCCAAGTTCCCACGAATTTTCTAATATTCCGTAATCACGTTCTCTGCATTTGCCTCAATTGTCATTTCCCTTGGCATTGTCCATTGCAAGTCAATAGTATGTTTAGACGTCACTTACCGTACTTAGTTGCTGCTGCAACAGGTACTCATTCACACTACTCCAATGGTCATGTACTAAGACACGTTCTAGGGATCATCTCTGGGGTCTATATTTTCAGGCCTTTGATCCTTGAGCAACAAGCAAAAATGTATGTAAAAATTGTTCCTTTAAGTCTATGTTAACGGTATCACTAATATGTATTCCCGTTCGACCACAAAGAAGCAACACTGAACGTCAAGGATTTGGCGAAACTGATGATGGTCACATTGGACCAACAAAAACAGTTGACAATGGACAAGTTCGGAATTAAGAAAATCTTACCTTTCCGTGACATATGCAAATTGGAAGAGTATACTAGGTAGGAAACTTGCGGCTCGCAACAAAGGGAGGATAGTGTAGAACTAGAGCTATGACCGTTTATCAACATCGACATCCATGCTTTCTCCGTTTCCTTTTGTGTCATGTGGCCTTCTTTCCCAGATCTGTATATGAATGTCACTGAAAGGACTTGTGGGGTGTGTCAAACGCCGCGTACCTGTAGAACAGTCTCTCCGAGAAAAATCATTTCTTTCCTAGTTTCTTCAACGATCAGATCTTGAATCATGAACCATTTCTCGCCTCCACTGGGAGCTCGGAGATGGACTTTCCATACAGTACTTTCTTTGTCGCGGGTGGTCCCAGCAACGGACTCATGAGTTACATTTGCGATCAGATCGTAGAGCGTTGACAAATTATCGGGGGGAGTGTCAACATCTAAGGTTCCAGTAAGAATATTATCCGACGTTTTGGAGTCGACCAATGCTCACAGCTCCTGAAATCTAGCCCTCGAAGAGGAAAATTGATAATGGTTGGATTTTTCTCCTCGACGAAAATATTCTTGGTAAAGCGCTTAAAATGGACGATAATATACTGCGGCAGTCGCTTACACTTGAAACGCCGGAGTTGACCAAGTGATTCCTGAAAACCGGGGGCGTGGAACTTTGTTTCAACCAACAGATGTTGGATACGTACCTGTGCTGTTTTGCCGTCATACTTTGCCAGAACCGAGTGAATACTAACTTGTGGAATAATGTTCTTCTCCACCGCGTCCTGAAATAGAGGCGGAGGGGGGAGATCTACGGCAAGAAATAAAAACGGTGACTCTGACATTTTGATATCTAGACATGCAATCAACCAACAGGTGATCATTAGTTTAAAAGGGTTAGGAAATGGCAGGTTCGTACCTCGGTCGATATCAAACCGAGGTTTTTCATTTTCGCCCAAGTCAGGTCTAATAAGAACTTGCTGGGTTTCTACACGCAGATCGCCCTGGAATGTGGTGAATATGATGCCTTCAAACCATAAGTCAGAAAAAAAAAAACTACACCACGGAATTACTCACTCGAATTCTTCCTTTTAGTACCACCTAGCTCCTTGTGAAGGTGGTTCAGTAACCATCCCAAGAACTCGATAGGATCGCCTTGTTGTTCTAGCCGAAACTTTCCGGCACTCGCCCGGTTGACTTCTTGCAAAAACTCGTGAGGGCTGACTTGGCTCTTAAACAATCGAGGATTCCAGACTTTTTTTGCAAGAGCTGCAAAGCGCTTCAAGAGTTCCGGCTCCTTGCCTCGGAAATCGGATAGAAGAAGAAAATCCCGTAATGGAGGAACATGCAAAAGGGAATGTATAATGACATTCATGTGATCATTCCTTTTGATGTTGTTCAGACCAACATATCCGGGGAGATATGCTTTGGATGACAAATCATACGAAGGTTTCACAAGATGCGTCGGGGAGGATAAATGGATGACAGAATCCGACGTGAAGGTGGGAGCAAGGACATAAGAAATATCTTCCAAAGAAGGATCAGAAACCGGATAACCATCGGGCAGAACATAAACCTATCAAACAAGTTAGCTAGATATTACCTAGGCAAGACATACTACCTTGGTGGTTTCTAGATTGATGAAGACATGGTGGTCTTCGTGAATTGAATGGGCATACGCGTATGATTTACGTCCCCGGCCTTGAAAGTATTTCCCACAGACGAGACATCCATATGTATTGACATTCGAGAGAGAGACAGAACAGACTTTTTCAAAATCGAAATCCAAGATAGCACGATTGATCTGAACAAGGATGAAGACCATGCTGAACGCAATGCACAATGTAGCTCACCGTGTCAAGATAGAGATCAGACGAGCGAATACTTTCTTCTGGGTTAAAATCTCCTTGGTCTTCGTCTTCGTAGTCCTCCTCTAATGTCTGAACTGGACTCCCTTCGGAGTGTTCTAGCATAACCTTTGCCCTCTTTGCAGGCCTTTCAGATTCGACAGTTTTATTCATATCTTTAGTGATAACGTTGTCGGGAGTAATGAAAAATATAAGTCGGAGTTAATGCGGGGAACGCACTTATTATGTAAGCACCATTGATGGAAAAAATACAACTTGCAACTTAAGTAGGTACAACAACTAAGTCCTTCTTCAGACGCTGGGCCCTTATGATTCTTGCTCGTCATGCGGGGTGGCGAGCTCTCTACTGTCTCCCTCGTTTCTCTTGCTCATGGACGCCCTTGAGGACTCTGACCAGTCAACTAAACTCTCCTCTCAGACTCGATCCTACTTTTCATGCTGTGTTTGAGGAGGGTGACATGTCTTTACTGAAAGGGAACATAGGGAAAAATGTCAAAGAACTTGAGGTGGTTTCCGAAAACGGACACTTTGAGTCTGAGGATGGGTATGACGATCAACATGATTATGGTAGAAGTCGCAAGTCTCCGGCTGCGTGGTATGGAAGCAGGCAAATTGGCGCAGTCATTTTGCCCAATCAACTTCAGAATGCTATCAATGCATTAATTTCTGGTAAATGTTTGACAACTTCTCTGTGGTCTACATTCATCTAGGCTCCAGATTCAGACAAAGTACAGCTTCACAGTGATGCGACGCGGCTATTCTTTGAAGGAGAGAACACAGGAGCTGAAGGCGTATGGACGACACGATACGATCCTAAGGAATATCGCTCCCGGGAGCAAGCATCTCGTCACTCCAGTCGTGATGGCACAGCGTTTGCAACAGTTGCTCTGCCCGCCCATTACTCCGTAATTCGGTCTGTTCTTGATCATGTCAAGCGGAGATTAGAGCCTTCATGGAAAGTTGAGCGCATCATAGAATGGGGCGCCGCGACGGGCAGCGGCCTCTGGTTCAGTCCTTCAGTCTGCCACGGTTTTTTCACTGTTTAATCAAATATCACTAGGGCTGCTCTGCATACCTTTCAAACCTCGCGACAACGCGGAAGTACGACCAGTGTAGGGGATGAGACTGTGGCTAACTCATCCATTGTGAGTTTTCTCGGGATAGACAAACGAGAAGGGCTGGTCACAATAGCGAAACGTTTGTTGAATGGTGTGTTTGCTTCGATTATATTTCCAAGGGTGCTGATAAGTGCAGGTATCGACGTCGGCAATCTAAGCCTTTCCTGGCAGAAATCCTTCAAGGAAGAAGACCGAATTCCCCGATCTCAAGGCCACGACACAATTGCATTATCTGCCTTCATGCTCACATCTTTACCGACCGCCCAACATCGCAAAGCTCTCGTCAAGGAAATGTGGGAAAGTGGAGCTCATCTAATGGTGAGAAAATTTTTGAGAAGTTATAGAAACGAGATGATAACGTCTGAAATGCTGCTTAGGTGCTTATCGATCATAGCACGACCGCTGGATTTGATGCAATTGCTGAATCCAGGGAATATTTATTGAGCATGGGCCGCAGGGAATTCGAGGACGTCGAAGCGAAGGAATGGCCCATTCGAGGATCACATGTAGTGGCGCCAGTCAGTCGATTTGGCTCATGCTTTTAGATTCAAATCTAATCTAAGTCAAATAGTGCCCTCATGACGGCGTATGCCCTTTGCACCATCCAGGATCGACCCGCCTGACATGTGGGTTTTCGCAACGCATTCAACGCCCATCCTTTGTCCGCAAAACGAAGCATTCTGGTGTTGGCCATGAGGACATCGACTACTCTTACGTCGTAATAAGGAGAGGACAAAGGCCAATTCCCTCAGTCAGGAATGTCGGGAGAATTGGAGAGGTAGGCAAACGGGCGTTGGCAAAAGAGGAATTATCAACGCCCGCAATCAAAGAACTTATGTTAGACTCTGAACACGTAGCATCAAAGGAACTTGTCGCGGAGAACACACCTCTCATCACGACGGACGAATTGACAGCCGAGACAGAAACCGTATCGCTATCTCCAGGAGAAATAGAGGAAGCCTTGAGGCTGGAGTCATATAGTTGGCCGCGCCTCGTTTTTTCGCCTTTAAAGAAGAGTGGCCATATTATCTTGGACGGCTGTACTCCAGAAGGTGCGTATTGTTCATACGTTGTTGAAATTAACAACGCTGACTCACGACTTCAAGGTAAAATCATGCGCATGACAATTCCCAAATCTCAAGGGAAACAGGCCTTCTACGACGCTCGAAAGGCGAGCTGGGGAGACTTATTCCCTCATCCGCCAAAAAATCCTCCACAAGAACGCTATCAGCCCACACGAGCTAAACGTGAAGGTGGAACGACACCTGTTAAGGGTTCAGACATCGGAAAACGCAAGCGAGATAAGAATCACGTGAGCTACGAGGCGCTGTCAAAAGACCTGAAAGCGGCAAGGAAAGCATCGCGTAGAGATCGACTTTCACCACATGAAGAGGTCCACTGATTTGCCTACCTGCTACACACCACCACCACCGCCACTCCGCTCACAATTCATGTATTACCAGCTGAAAACAACGATCTCAATTATATGTACTATATATATTACCTACATGTAGTCAATGGTCTAATATTTGAATACCAGGTCCTTGCCTCGAGCTCAACATGACCTTCGAAATGTTTGTGACTTGTCGAACAAATAGGTAAAACGTGTTTGGAATGGTTATTTTCAGGAACTTACCAGGTTTGGCGCCTGAGTTCTTCAACCTTCGGCTATCTGCTGCCTCCTTGGTATTCCCGGTAACCCTCTTGACAGAAGCCATGAAGTGACGTATGTTCTTCATCATGTCTTCAACGGGGAAGTGCATCTGCACGTTAAGTTGGTTAGAACCAACGTTCAACATTGAAAACGTAAATCAGACCATAGCTATAGGCATATGAATGTTACCAGTTTTATCTGCTCTCCACTCATTTGTCCCGCGTATCCGTTGCAGATACCCAGCGATGTCGTCGGTTACTGTACCGCGTCGCTCTGAAGGCATAAGACCAAGAGGACCGAGGACACGTCCCAGCCTCGGAGTAATAGCTCGTATGAGGTCGGGTGTGCACAGGATAGTTGTTGCCCTAAAACGATTGTTGACCACCTGTTTTTTTCGTTTTCAGCATAGTGAGGTACCCGGAAGAGGTAAACGAACGCCATCTATGAGCTCAGGGCCGCCGATGAAATGAGCACCAGCCTTTTTCGCTTCCTCAGCCTGCCGACCTTCCGCAAACACGAGAATTTTATCTTCAGCCATCGCCTTGGCCTCGCGTGGGAGACTGATACGTCCTTTGGGAACGGCCACACCATTCTTGATTTCAGTCTTGATATAGAGATCGAGTGTAGAATTCGGAGACGCGACTTCGACAGCCTACATACGACTTGAGTTTTTCAGTGACGGAGGGTTAGAGATACATACACGCAGTACGGCGATAGCATCCGCGAAAGACATGAACTCGGAACGGTCAATTTTCTTTTCAGCCAAGGCAGCTTTTCGCCTGGCCTTCGCTGCAGCAGCGTTTTTTGAGGGAATGCGGATCGTAGGCCGGTTTCGACGTTTTATAAGAAGAATTTGAGTTGTCGTGAATTGGCGCTGAACTAAGGGATTCTAGAGGACGATATGAGCAGATAAATGAGGTTTCTAGAAGTTGAAGTACCCCTCGTCCTAGTGTGGGCCGACAGCATTGCCGGCATAGAGACAAAAAGCTAGACATGGACGCTCACCGTTGAAGCTCGAAGGCAACCTTTGAGTCGTGAGAACACAGTGCTTGATTGGGGTTTCATTCATACTCCGCGACTTGGTACTTCTGTAAGGAATTACAATTACACCTTTCCAACTCGGTCTGAGCTGAGATAGGCCATGTTGTCGAGTCCCTTAACTGTCAATGAGTTTCGAGCTTTTGAATCCGTGACTTGGATGCGTCGCGTCTTGCACACTCTCAACCTGCAAGACGCCACCGTGACACTTTGAAGATTGTATACACAAGCTCATTTCCCATCAAGTGCTGTGAGAGCCATTATTCATTCTCCCCCTGTAAAACTATGTACTTGTCCGAAGTCTCAAGCAGACACTCTAGCAAAGATCTACCTGTGGAGTTTACAAGTGCAAATTTACACGCGAGCCACTGGCACACGCCTGGTGAGTTCATTTCTACCTCCTTGGCCACTCTAGAGCGCCAGCGCATAATCTCATTGAACCTCTTCTTCTGGGCTTGACATGCTTGCTGGAAGGCACTTTCAGAATTCTTCTGCGAAATGACGAGAACCAGTGGAATCATGCCACCAGACCTTGATATCATTAAAATTATTGCCTGCCCCCCGAGCACTGATGCCCTCGATTGCATGTCCTTTCGAGTTCCTTCGCTTGCCTACCCGCTTGCATACTCCCTCTGCTATGAACATTCCCACTGTCTTTGTTCTCGTCAACATAGTCTTCATTTAAGTCATTATCATTTTCGATAATCCAGAGCCTGATATTATCGTCAGTGTCCGCAGTTCGGGCCATATCGGTGTGAGTTCAGTCAATCGCGTCAACGGAGAGTTAATTGTGATGCGAGATGCGTAAGTAATTCCCGACCAACCAATAACGGATACCTGCCTAAAATGGAACGTCGGAATTGCACAACGACAAACCAGTCGGACTACTGTCACTGTTGGCACTGGAATCTATTTCTGAGAGAAAAAGGGCCATGGAAATGTGTCATGCCATTTCAAATAGTCTATTTCTCATAGAAAAAGGCTTTAGACAATGAAAGATGTCTTTTTCTGTCATGAAAAGTGGCATATCTTTGACCCTTTTTCGATTGGAGATAGATTTCATTTCCAGTGTGTCCCATTTAGACAATACCACGTTAGACCCACGTTATGGGAACTGCCGGTCATTCAAATCTCCGTCGCGGGGGAAGGCGGCCTGCTGCACGACTTGCCGTACCACCGGCCTACTTTACCTGCTGCTTATTTTCAATCATTCTCATTCGTCGCTTGTTGTTACTAATACTATCCCACAGATATACCAGAGTTCACTGACCGGATTTCTGTGGCATCCCTTTCTCAAACAAAAAAGGAAATACGATACTTGAGATAATCATACTTTGTATCTTCTTCTAAGGGACCTGTAAAATCTTAATGAAAGCCGAAGTCTTCCCAAATATCGTTTCATAATTTCCTTCCTTCCTTCGCGATCTGGGTCACCGACCAGTAATTTCCGTCATGTCAAACTCAGTAATGTGAAGCATTCGTAAGACTCGTCTTGCGGTTGTGGTCGACTAGGACCTTTACTACTACGCAGCAGGAATTCTTGCTTTTCTTTCTTTGGAAGCTGATAAACCAAGAAACGTATAGCCGACAGAGGCAGTCGCGCAGCTCAGGGGAAGTCGAATTAGAGCTGCGACGCGGTGATGTCTGTTTCATTCTCTATCGCTCAAGATCCCCTTTTGCGACTGGATTCACGCCACCGTGACGGATGTCTCCGTGCGCTGTCAGCAAAAAGAGAAGTCGTTGAAGTTGATTAGAGTCTCCGTGGAAGGACATCCCCACGACATCGGTTCTGTGAGCTGGTAAGGGGTCTCCGCAGGAGATAGCATTTTCAGATATCCAGAGTAATTAAGCTGAGGGTCAATTACAAGGCGCAGACCATGCGTTTCTGTAACGACGAAACCTGCCGTAATTTATCACTCGATCTGGTACTTAAGCCCTTGGCCAGGACAATCAGCAGGTTGATCACGAGAAATCAATGGAACATGAGAAAATCCTGATCGCCCAAGCAACAGGTGGCGAATACCGGGTGATCAAAGAAGTACACCTCAGTGTCTAGGATAATTTTCGCAGCACCGTCTTGCTGCACACTGCTTCAAGATCCAAAATTCGAATAAGTGCACCGATCATCAGGCTTGTGTGGCTTGCAAAATTCAAATGTCACTTAATGTTCTGAATTAATAGCAGTAAAAATAGCTAATGGGTATGGCAGCAGAATGATCAGTCCGAGAATCATACGAGCTTTACAGCGACGTGAATCTGCTGGGTCATTTTCGAACGTGAGGACGAGCGCGGTTGACCGTAGTTCAGAAGTCATTACTGGTCCAATGCGGCCTTGATTGAGCGACCGTCGAGCACACTTGTACCCAACAAAGTTATATATGTTCAATGTCGGTGGTTCAGCGTGAGAAACTGTGAAATATTAAATGGTTTTGATTTTATTTCTCCGTGGGAACGGATTAGGTATTTGTTTAGAAAACTTTTGTGGTAATCCTCCATTGCAAGCCATGTCGACGTCGCTGCTCGCTCCCTGCAGGACACACCTCTCCCTACGCGTCGGGCACACCCAACTACGGACTTATGCTGCCAGACATGAAGCCGTGGGAGACCCGAAGAAGGAGATTATCCGCAAAGCCTTATACCCAAACAACATTCGCAGTCGTCCGACACCAACTGGAACTTGGCGTCCAGACGTGGCAAGAGCCCTTCAATTCGCAATTCCATCGGTACAAGCCCATCACACGATAGAGCGGGCGTGGCTTCTTCATAAAAGGCACCTGCGGAAGATGCGCGAGGCAGAGTTAGGGCGAAAGTTCGAGAGCATGCGAAGGGCTATGGAGGAGCTTCGGAGAGTGGACGACAGGCTTTATATGGAGGCAAATAAACAGGAGGACCCGAGGGCGAGGAGCGAGGCAGAAGTAGAAGTGGCAAAGCAGCTGAAGACTACCGAAGTTCGAACACTGGAAGCTAGGATACGCGGACTATTTCCTCGTGAATTACGGGTACCCACAGACACACCATCACACTCAGGCTGGAATTACGAGTGGAAACCTTTCCCTCGTCCTCTATAGGACTTAGATTGGTAAGTGCTGAAAGTTCGTTTGCTCCAAACAACATTGAAATGACTGCTTAGATTTGTCAACGTTGAGTCAATGTCTGTTAGGTATGATGCAACCATAAAACGATGTGAATACAAGTAAGATTACAATGAAAACTTTATTGGTCTCGACTTGGAACGATATAACTCTCCGTCATCATTGGGTCAACAGCCCTACTACTTGATGTCTTTCCCACGACTGCATTATGCACACCCTCGAGGGCTTCTGTCCATTTGCTTAACGCTGCGTAGCGTTTCTTCTCAAGGCTTTGTCTGCGCAGGAAAAGAACGCCATTAATAACATAAACGTGGACTGCGTTTGATATGTCAAGACTAACTTTCGATCCAGTTCGAGCCTCATTCCTACTTGATCTATACGACCCTCTACCTTGCCTTCCAGAATGAGGCCGATGAGCAGTTCTTCGACTTCCTCGATCTCAACGTTGAGTTGCTGAAACAGACTGTCATGAACCTGATGAGCTTTTGCTCAGACTAAGATTCACTCACCTTTCCAAGGAAAGAAAGCTCTAGTCGCGTGTAAGGCTTGATCAAATCAATAAGGTACTGTGTGCGCAGGCTACGAAGTAGTTCGCCAATGTATGCACGAATGAAAGAGTCATCCATGATGGTCGAGTGATTATCTGAATCTGATGAGGACAAAGTAAAGTTCAAAGGAACGGATCGCATGCCTTTCAAGATCTTCTCAGCGGAATGAACTTCTCGACGCTGGTATGCATCCACTAGGTCCGTCATCGCCTTGATTTGAGGATCTGTCTTGTACCTAAAAGCGACAGAATTGATTTGCATGAGTATGATGTTTTTCTTGAGCCAACTCACGGCTTTGTTTCTTGGCTGTCAAAAGGATTAACCTCACTACCCGTCAGCATGTTCGCCAACACAAGGTACTTCAGAACCTGAATTCTTTGTGACGATCCAGCCTCGTCATAACTCCGGAAAGATTCAAAGAAATCTTCGCTAGCACGTCGCCATTGTCCTGGTCGGCTTAAGCCGATTGATTCGGATCGAGTCAGCAGTCACTCACGTTCACCCATCCACATTTTCCCGCCACACTCCTTAATCACACCCATGATACGAGGGTGAGGAATTGCAGCACGGACATCATTTGTGGCATTGTAAATCTCCTAGAAAACATCGCACGAAATCAACTTAAGTGGCGCCTCAATAAAATGTCGTAAAACCTTGAGCTTCTTGAAATTCTTCGTTTCGTTGTACATCTGAATCTCGAGAGCGTATATTTCTAAAAGTTGAGTGCCGCGTTGTGATTGATCATCTCCATCATTGATGGAGCCCGTGGCATTGTGGAGATCCCGTATTAACTGCTTTGTCTTAGACTACAGTATCGACGCCACATAAAATCACGTACTTTGGATAGACGAGCAAACTCCTTCCGATCTAGCCACAACCTTGCAAGTTTCAGGTTGGTCTTAACGGAAAGGCGCTGTATGACTGTGAGACCATGTTTTTGTTTTTATCTTGATACTCCACACCTCGTTCTTTGCCTCGACTAGAGCTGCCTTGGTAACCTGATAGAACTCTTCCAAGATGTCTACCTCCACTGTCCCGCCATTTACGCCCCCGACGTAATCCAAGATGCCATTTATGGTCTTTTCTGTATAATTGCGTGTTACTGCCGACTTGGTGTAGGTAAGAAGTCGGGTGTAAGTTGCCAGAGCATCTTTTGGTCTTCTTAGTGTGAGATACAAAAGCTTAGTCGACTGCTTAAGCGCCTTGAACCCCCTGAGCGTAAAAATGTATGTTGACTTGGATCAAAACGTGTGAATTGGAACGCACCATTCGCCTTGCTCTTCCTCCTGATCAACGATCACGCGAAATTCATTCAGTGCTTCCTCCGGAAGGTCATCCTTTTTGGCTACGCGATATGTTAGATGGTTTACGCCATCAAACGAACGACACATCACGGACATTTCGCTTTGTAGTACATATTCTCGACATCTGCGCTCCCTGACTCATTTGCGTCTTCATTATCTGAATAATCAAAGCCATAATCCTGGGAGATCATTCAAAATTTATCCAGAAAATCCGTTAGTGAGCGCACCTCATCATCGCTACCTTGCATGTAGTCGGCATCATCGTCATCCATGGCGTCTAACTTCAAGTATTAATTGGTCTTGCACAATGGATAAGATAAAGTATTCGTGGTGGTCAAGAGTACGAGGCTATACTGACAGTCAGGTAGCTATCAATTGGGAAGATTGCGGTGCTTGTGGCCAAAAGTCTTGTCCATATAGCACGTGCCATGACCATGACGCGTCTTGGCAAATCAACCAAACAAGCAACAAACTTAGGAATCTGTCTCTCATCCCTTGCCCTGCGCGACTGAACTCGCGCCAACCATTGAGCCGTTCATGTATGTATACTTAATTCAATAAGAAAACAGTGCCAGCCTGGATTGAACCAGAAACTGAATCTCTTATAAAATGCTTAGCCGGAAACGCACGTGGTGTGACGCGCCCACAATTGAGATTGATGTGAAGCGTCCAACCTCGTTTCGTAAGGCCATGCAACCATTCCAATGACTACTACGATCGACGCATCTCTTGCTAATACTAATCTGAGCGTTTATTCATTGAGGTCGAAAAGCAGCTCCAAACTCAACGACGATGTAACAAGCCTCACCTCATTCAACCCCTTCTCGGAGGAGGACGAGCATGACCAGTCCTCATATACTCTCGTGACGTCTCTTCTCTCTCGTATGAAAAGTACCCTAGCCGCTCCTCTTTCTTCTACAGCCCCCCCAGCGCCTGCCAACCCAACCGTACCTCCCAACCAAGGAATAATTCAAGGTGCCCCGGAGCAGAGAAGACCATCTTATACTGCTCAAACTCAGTCGTCGAACTTCACCAATAGGTCCTTAGGAACAGATCGTCCATATTCACTCGCTACGGCGCCAGCTCAGGTTGCTCCACCCCTCGTATCTCTTACTCCAGCACAATCCGAGTTGCCCACTTATAGCGTCGAATACGATCGATCCCCTTCTCGTGGCGCCTCTTTCTATTCCCAATTGATGGAAACAGGCGAGAGTGTACCTGTTGCCACATCTATCCCAGGCTTCCCTATACCAGACGATACACGCAGTATCAAAACGACAGCTAGCATTCACAGGTCAGGATCTGTATCCAAGGTCATCAGACGAATACGTGGCGAAGGTACGCAAACAATCAACTCTGCTTTTCACAAGTTTTCAACGCTCTTTCTAGGTTTGTCTCGCGATTACTGGATGGATGACGAGAACTGTAAGGAGTGCTATGATTGCAAGAGTGTCTTTACCGCATGGCGGCGGAAGCATCATTGTCGAATTTGTGGTATGTTCCGTCATGAGCTTCTCCCAGAACAATGTTGACAGCTTGATAGGTCAGATTTTCTGTTCTCGCTGCGCATCCAATATCATCAAGGGTACTCGATTCGGACATGACGGCATGGTTCGTGTGTGCAATCTGTGTTTAGAGAAACTTGCCATCGTCGATGAAGACGACGACGACGATCGTCGCTCCATTGTCTCCTCCTTCCCTGCCCATCAACTGGGCTTGGATCCCGGAGCGCATCCACAGTCTCCTTTTGCTGCTTCTCAACTCTTTGGCCGGACCGACGAGCCGTTTAACCTCTTCTCGATAGCAGAGACACGGCCGGTAGCGAATTCTGTTTACAGTGGGGACGAATCTCCGCCTATACGTTTAGGAGAGCTGGACAATGGAATGTGGGAACCCTTCCAGGATAACCCTGCGCCATTCAGGAGGGCATTATCGGATGAAGATAAGGATCCAGCTGGCTTAACCAATGGATTTTCTGAGTCTCCGAAAGCTTCAGGGACTAAAACACCTGTCGAATTCCCTATTTCCGTGCCTATCTCTGTACAAGGTTCCATGAGCTCTATACAATTTCCGATAGTTTCTCCTGACAACGGCATGGACAGTCCTCATCCTCACAGTCTATTGAGGTCACGGTTTGATTCTCTTGGTGAGTTTGAACAAGGTACTCCCTTCATACGAAGTCGGGTACACAGTCGTCTAGACAGCGTGACCAATGTAGAACCTGGATGGCGAACCCGCCGAGAAAGTACAGCGTGCGCAAGTTCAAACAGAGAAAATTATACTTTTTCTGACAAGTTCTGCTTCTTACAGATATGCTCAAGAACTCAATCTTACCTCGATGCTTCACTTGAAGGTCATGTTGCGGCAGATGTTGACCAGCGAACAAATTCCTAATGTGAAAGAGTGGGAAGAAACTTTGCTCAAATTAGCCCTCCGAATAGCTCGTGAATTAACTTTCACGGCATTGCCTCATCGACAAGGAGAGGACATGGATGTGCGACGATATGTTAAGATCAAGAAAATTCCTGGAGGCTCTCCCAAAGATTCAGAGTACGTTGAAGGTGCAGTCATAACAAAGAACGTCGCACACAAGCAGATGTATCGCTTTGTGCGCAATCCTCGTCTCATGCTCGTCACCTTCCCTTTGGAGTTTCATCGGGTTGAGGGACAATATATGCATTTTGGTCAGATTCTACGACAAGAAAAGGAATATCTTGGTAATCTCACCACTCGTATCTCGGCTTTACGTCCACATGTCGTCCTTGTTGAGCAGTCGGTGTCCAGACTTGCTTTAGATGCGCTAGCGCAACATAACATCGCTGTCGCACGGACCGTCAAGCCGAGTGCGATCCAGATGATTGCTCGGATGACGCAAGGAGACGTGTTTTCTTCCATGGACAAATTAGCCCTTGAGCCTCGCTTGGGTCATTGCGCACGGTTCCGTATACAGACGTATGATCATCCCTTAATTCCTGGTCGGAGAAAGACGTATATGCGCTTTGAAGGTTGCAATCGTGACATGGGCTGCACCATCATTCTGCGTGGGGGTGACATCGACACACTGCGCCGCGTCAAGAAAGTCACCAGGTTTTTGACTTTCATAGTCAGAAACCTCAAGCTAGAGACCCATCTGTGGAAAGACTCTGTCATTACCCTTCCGCCTTTCAATCCTGAGGCAACACCGACAGCTCTTAGTGAACGATTTGGCCTCGTCAATACTTCCCTTCATTCCTTGTTTGCGATGCCCTCCTTCATGTCAGCTTCTCATCTGGCTACGGCGACGGTAGAACTCAACAAGGAAACGTCCAGCGCGACAATCACAGCAGTCCATTCGGTCGGTGAGGCTGTCTGTACCGAAGAAGATGAGCAAACAACTCTTTCAAAGCGTATTGACGAGTCTTTGCGGCCTTATGCGAAGACCTTTATATCTGTTTCAGCTACGTTACGCTTCCCTCCTCCATACCCCCTTGTCAAGATGAAGGAGTTGGACAATCAACTCATTCGTGACAAGCAAGCGTGGGAAGACGAAGTCGTACGTCGTGAGGAAAGGGCTCATTTCTTGCACTCTCAGGAGAACTTGTCCGTGATAGCGACACCAGTTGAAGCCCCCCAGATTGATGTAAATGATATCAATGCCCAGATCGAAGCCTTGCCTACTATCGCACGCCTCGAAACTCCCGTTACTCCGGAATCTACTTACACCCCTGCTGAAGATTTTGATAAATCATCTTGTTTTCTCCAACCTCCCTCTTCAACACTTTCCACCATATCAACAGAGTCTATAACTCCCACAACCATTCTTCCTGTGTCAGCTGTGCAACCCGAGCCGCATCAAAATATTGCAGACATAACCCCAGAGAGTCGGTTTACACTGACGAAATGGAAGCACGGGGAACAGCGCCGAATATGGGAATGGTATTTGCGAAAGAATGCGGACGATTTTGTTGTGGAAAAATATCAGTGTATTACACTGCGGGAGTATACTATTCCGATCGCTGACTACGGTCTGCACAGGCCATGTTTTCCACCACAGCTGAAATACATCACTTTCTATGGCTCGAATGATTGCACTCTTGGGCAGTTCATCGAACGATCAGTCACTGATACTTTGATCCACTTCTTGGACCCGAAAGCTGTTTGCACGGGTAAGGGATGCGATCAACCTCTCGCTCGTCACTGTACAGTTTATGTCCACAACGAGACTCGTCTTTTCGTTGCCGTAGAGCAGTGGGATGGTCAAATCATTGGTCGTCAAAATTACCACCCCACGCCGGATCTCATCACCACCTGGAGTGCATGTCGTGTATGTGGTTCTGCAACACCATTCATTCCTGTCTCGGAGGAAATGCAGCGTTATTCATTCGCCAAGTTCCTCGAGTTACATTTTTACCCTGCAGACGTCAAGCTAGTTGTGGGTGCGGGATGTCAACACAACATTTACAAGCACCACATTCGTTACTTTGCCTCGAAAGGAATGACTGTCCGTTTTCAGGCTGATCCTGTTACCCTTCACGAGATTGTCTATCCCCCTTTCCGCATTCGAGTCCGGCCAGAGACCCAAGTCGAGATGAAGAATGCTTCGTATGATAGTCTTCACCTTCGCAATTTCTTGTGGTATTCGGGTTTGATCGATGACCTCAGACTAATTAGTATAGAAGCTGCCACTGGGGATAAAACAACAGATGATATGCTACTCGCCGATATCAATGCGTTAATCATGCGGGCAGAGGCCGAGAGGGACGATGTTTCCACCTTTATCAACAAGGTTTATCGAGACGCTTCCCCTACAGACACACTTGCTCTGAACCTGGCGCATTCCTATCGACAAGACAAGATAGTCGCCTGGCAGCATGATTTTGACCGTTTGCCCAAACCGCGCGCAGCTCAGCAGAATCCGGAGCGCAATAACAAAAGGTCTTCTGCTTTTGGTCCCGTTAGATCAATGTGGTCCCGCAGATACGATCTTCCTGGTGCATATGACCAATCTTATATGCCCTCGTCCAGTGTGTCTGAGGCAGAGGAAGGACCACTGAAGTCGATGCGAACCATGGAAGAGTCGTTGACATCGTCAGCTTCCGAGGCGTCCGAACCTGAAACTAACCTGGGGGATGCCAGAAATGAGCTTTTAGGCATTGACCTGGAAAAGCAGACGACCGATTATCCGGAACCCATCAGTGCAGGGGAATTAAAGGAGTCTGATTCTGTACTCATAGCCCCTGTGAATGTAGCTGATGAGGCAGCGACCAAATCTGACCCGGAAAGTGACTCTACGATCGGTGCTGTCAAAGACGATAGTTCTCTAGTATCACCTCCTGTTGCTGTTGTAAGCCCGCTCATTCATGTGTGTTTCCTTGATTTCTTATGTAAGAATCTAGGATGAACCAAAACCAAACGATGAAGAGGCCCCTGTCCAAAGACTTTCTAGACTTCCACGCAGGGCTGTGCATCATCCGAGTGTCGCGGAACTGGTCAAAAAGTATCAGAATTTTCTCCCTGCTCAAGGTATCCATGACCTTACTAAAACGGCTCTGGCACCTCGAGCACCTGTTTCAGAATCAGAACAAGAGTACGCCCCTCTCATACCTCGACGTCAACCAGTAAGAAACAAAAGTCGACATCGCTTAACGAAAAAGCCCTCGATCTCAGATTTCGAACAAGGATATGCTGCTAATATTGCACCAAGATATCTCAGTCACTCGAGGAGAAGCACTGCGCAGCCTCGTGGCAGTCGTATACCAGGTCCAATCAATGGTTCTGCCTTCCAATCTCATGAATCGTCACGCAGACCCTCTCCAGAGAAACGTTCCACAAGCGGTAAAGCGAAAGATGTCAAATTCAGTCGTCCGTCATCTCCAAACAACGCCAGGCAAGCTTCCATAAGCGGAAAACCAGGCAAACAAAGAATCCCGTCCCGCCAAAAAGAGAAAGCTCCTGCTCGTACAACGTCCAACCCCACCCCTAAATCCACCTTGCGTCGACCAACCACTGGTCCTGGAAGCAAAGTATCGAATATCACGAAGCACTTTGAACGTCTCGGCCGTGACGCTGAGCGCTCGAAGAGTAAATACAATGTCATTCGAGGCAGGAGAGCTCGCCCTGTCGCATCAGCTCGAGCCAAGGTGGAAGTTTTGGATAGCGTCAAGGATGCCATCAGGGATGATGAATCAGAGAGCCCAGATTCCTCAAGTGAAGCTGATGATGAGGGTGAAGGCCTAGAAGAAGAAAAGGCTATCCCCGAGCTCGTGCAATCGTCTCCAGAGTCAGATGCATTGTCTCCCCAAGCACCTGCAGAAACTGCGCCTCCGGCCGTCACTTTCCCCACATTGCCCGACGACCTTACCGCAGAAAGTCAAGCACAGGACATATTCGTCCCCCTTCCTCCAGTGCCTATGTCTGTCCCATCTTCCCCATCCCTCCGACCTGGAGAAGCTGCTGCTAAAGATGCTTCTTTAACTCCTCCAACATCAGACGTCGAATCCAGCGGCGGACCCGAACGCCCTTCGCTCTTGAAAGCCTTATCCGGTTTCTGGCAACAACCGTCTATTTCCCGTCAATCTTTGGACAATGATCTCCTCGATGATCCAGAACACATCTTTAGGGAGTCATCTATGGTGGTGCGTACCGATGAGCCGACGTCATGCATAGCGCTCGCTTTAAAGTATGGTCCTTAACATTTTGTAAGTGACTTTGCTCATGTTTCCAAAAGTTCGCCCCAGTATCGTGAGATGCTTGCAAGGTCCCGTGCCGAAAAGCGAACCGCAAGGGAAGCGAAGCTTAACGATAGTGGAGAAGCATTCATGCCCGATGATCGGTCGGTTGCGGAGTCAACTTCCACCTGGGGTGTTGTGAATGTAGAAAGCGCAGAAGGAGCGGATCCGACAGAAGATCTGAAGGTTCCTTCGTCAAAGCTTCCCTGGGCTATAAGTAAGTTCTCCCCGCTTTTCTTGGGATTTATGATGCATGACACTCGTTGATTCAGCTTTCGAAAGTGGAGGTCTCACAATCAGCTGTACTGTTCTCTATCCGGAACAGTTTGATGCCTTGAGGCGCACTTATGATTGTGAAAAAAGTATGATCGAATCTTTATCGAGGTGCGTCAAATGGAATGCCAGTGGCGGTAAATCAGGATCAGCCTTCCTCAAAACTCAAGGTACGTGCGTGACCTGTAAATGCGAAAGCTAGTCATGGTAATGTCTCGCAGATGACCGTTTCATTGCCAAAGAACTCTCTAAACCTGAGCTCCAGACAATGGAAACTTTTGCACCATCATACTTCGATTATATGTCCTCTGCTGTATCTGCAAATGTCAGTGTTATCGTCTTAATCAACTATCCTATCCTTACCTTTTGCTAGCGTCCGACCTTATTAGCGAAGGTTTTTGGTTGCTTCAAACTAACGTTCAGGAAGACTGGGAAGGACAAAGGTCCTGGAAAGCTCAAGTCCACCCAAATGAACCTCCTAGTCATGGAGAACCTGTTCTACGATCGACGTTTTACAAAGGTACTAGAAAGCCTTGAATCTCATAGCTGTACTCAGATATTTTATGTCAGATATATGACTTAAAAGGATCGACGCGAAATCGTCATGTTCAATCGACTGGGAGAGAAAACGAAGTCCTTCTAGATGAAAATCTTGTTGAAAGTGTGTCTCCCTCACCTCCACAATAACTCCTTACTCATGTGGATTTTAGCGGCTCACCTTAATCCATTTTACCTGCGTGAACATTCTAAGCGCATCCTAAGGGGTGCTCTCTATAACGATAGCAAATTCCTTGTGGATATTAATGTTATGGACTATTCGCTGGTTGTAGGGGTTAGTTTCCTTTATTTTTCCAATCCAACATACCTCGCTAACTCTTATGCTAGGTGGACAGTCAAAACAATGAACTCGTCGTCGGCATCGTCGGTAAGAGAAGTTCCAGCAGTCGATTAAGCTTTCGTTGAAGTTTCCGCAGACTATATCCGTACATACACATGGGACAAAAAACTGGAAAGTTGGGTCAAGGAATCTGCTTTCCTCGGTGGTAGGGGAGAACCTACGATCGTCACGCCAAAACAATATCGTCAAAGGTTTTTGAGCGCTATGGAGAGATACTTCCCTCTTGTGTGTGTTGTCTCTAGATTGTGATACATCGACTGATTGTTACTACAAAGATACCAGATCGTTGGATGAAGCAGAAAGACACGCCCGAAGAAGATTCCAACAATAGTCTCTTGGAGTTGTGGCCAGACTGGTAGCTTGATATGTTAAAGTTTGGACTTCGTTGACTGTACCCATAATAACTTGCTATATTCCATTGTGCGCGCCATCTCGTTATCATTGATTACCCATCTGTTATTATACCCTAATATTACATGCTATATTCACACAGCGGTACAATACGCAAAAAATTACACTGAGTCATGCGAGTTTAACTTTCTTCACTGGTTGAGGTGTCTCCTTCTCGCTATCTTTTCTCTTCTTAGAGGAACCAGATTTCCAAGTTTCCATCATTTCGTTGAATTTACTCCGGAAACTGACTGCAATTTGGCCAACTTCTGACTCAAGACCATTGAAGGTAATCGCGTTGTCCAGCATGAGATCAATGTCAGCTGTAAATGCTTCAGCAGCATCGTACTTGTCAGCCTCAAGCTTCTGTCGGATGGTACGGAGATCACGGGCATTCTTCTTAGGTATGACGTCGAAATAGGTTGGGATACCCAACAAGACGGGATCGACGGGTTCTCGGAAAACCCACGAACTAAGCATTGATTGGTGAGTCCTTCGAGGAAACATACGATGTAAACCTACATTGGATCTTTGACCAAGGAAGTCATAACACCGAGTAAGCCACGTTTCTCTATCCAAGAAAGTTTTCTCTCCATAGCCTTCACCCACTCCTTCTTGAAAACTTTTTCGCAAACGTCTGTGCATGTTATCGGGAATGTACCAGGAGGATTGAACTGTCGGCAGTTGCTGAAGACCAGTTCGACGTCTTTTGCAAAACCCTCCATTGTGACGTACTTGTTCTGACCAAGTTTTGTCGTTATAGTACCGAAATCCATAGGATGAGCGATTTCTTCTAGATACCTGAGAAGATGACAGTGAGCTGTGAGTCTGATGATGGTTCAAACAGGCAACAAGGCGTACGTAGGACAGCCATCTGCGATGGGATCGACAGGTCGGGAAAAGATTCCGGCCTCCGGAAGCTTGTTTAATATCTTCACGAGGTCTCTGCATTTCTTTTCATTGATTGGAGTTACGCCCGTGAATGGCCTTGATTTTGGCGGGGGAGTAGGTACAGGCGCAGGCGCTGAGGGTATTTCCTTTTCTTTGCCTTTAAGGCTCACGCGAGGGGTATCAGCATGAACAGCTTCTACTACTTTATCTTTTTTCGCCTTTTGTGTTGAAGAAGCGGGGTTCGGGACAGGTGACGGGATGGATGGTGGGCTTGTCTTGGGTGTTGATGAGGTTATTACCCTGGACGACGTAGACGGAACAACGAGTTTCACTTTGCTGACGGCAGACGAGGAAGGTCCAGGAGGGGAAGAACGTTCCTTTTTCGATGGTCTGGCAAGGGTAAGTATGTCATCTTCGCTAAGCGCGTCAACCTTCTTCCTTTTCCCTGAGATACCATTAACTGGTTGTTTGTCTCTCTCTTTCTCCGCATTAAGACGATTGCGTATTTCGTCTTGCTCTCGTTCGATAGCCAGAACTTCTTGTAGGATGTCATGAGAGCCATCATCAACATACGGAGGGGGTGGAGCGTCGATCGGAGCTTGTTCAACATTTGGTGAGATAGACGGCAGCACAGGACTCTTGATTTTTCTCGGGCGAGGTTTAGCTGGAGGTTCCGAAGTTTCGACTTTGGTCTGAGAACCAACTTTCAGCTTGATAGTCGGCCGCACCGGAGCTGTAGCAGGTGATGGAGAGGGAAAGGCATTGGTAACAGATGGGAGGTTTCGCGGAGCCGCAGGACGTGCAGCATCCACAGTCGCCATCTGTGCTTTGTTGTTATTACTAACAATTTCCAAAGTCTTGTTGATTATCAACCATTCTAACATTGCCATGTTAATCTCTCTATCAGGATCATAGAGAGAAACCTACGTTTCTCAAAGAAGATCTCAAGGTTAATGGCTTCATTATGCACATAACTCCCCGCGGAGTTATAGAGCTTTGCGTTCGAGATCATCAAACGGAAATCCGCTGCAAGTGCGGCTCGGTCCTTGTACATGCCCTCTTCCAGCTTGGCACCCATGGTACTAAGATCCATGGGGTATTTTATGACGTCGAAGTAGCTGAGAGGGAATCAGAAAAGAAATCAAGCCGCTCAACTTGGGACGTACTTCGGTGCATGATCCCTAATAGGATCGACCGGCTGGTTGAATATAAAAGCAGACTTGTTCGCTTTCAGCTTCCTTAAGGCGTTACGACAAACACGTAGATCGGTGAGAGGCATTCCGCCTGACTGAGCCTTTGATACATGAGTAGGCTTCGTAACTTGGCTGGTCTTGAGAGGTTTGGAGGCCTTGAGTTTGTTCTTGGCAACGATCGGAGGCGGAGGTGCGGTGAAAGCGACATTTTTCCTTGTTTCAACACGTGGGGTAGATGGAGTCTGCGGTATAGTATCGGGCGCAGGGCTAGCATGTAATCTTAGTTTTGTGGGTGCGTTGAATGGAGTCAAAGGACTCTTCGGGGGAGGTCCACCAGATTTGATTGTCCTTACTGCCTTGCTAGGAACTTTAAGAGCGGGTATTTGAGGGGTAACATCTGTGACCGGAGTGCTAGGGATGTGTATTTTCACAGTCGGAGGCGTCTCTTCGATTGGACGGATAAGAAGATCAGCAAGCTTGAGGAGGCACCAGCGAACTTCCTGGTCAACATCAGACGCCCTGCGGGAAAGATAAGAAGAATGAGCAAAAGAAACACGAATGGGAACAGACAATGCGATGGGCATGAGGTATTCTCGCAGAACCTCGTTCTTTCCAACCTCGCGATCCTTTCGAAGAACTTTGATCATAGCGTCAAGTTCACTTTTCTTTGCTTCCTTTGCTTTCTCAGGAAGAGTACCGTCCTCTTCGATGAGTAGAGACTCGGTTTCTTTCAAGCTCGACTTCATTTCCCCCATCTGTGCGAGGAGAACCAAACTGTGGCAAGCAGTCCGGGAAACGTGTCGTCTGACGACTCTTGAGGAATCGTTCGCCATGACGGCAAAGACGTAGCGCATGATCGACGGAGTATACCACTTTGTTAGAAAGAGGCCATCGAATGCAGCAACGCGAACCTGGGTATAGTTACCTTCCCTACAAAGAAGACTCGATGAAAATTTCTGAATGAGTATTAGCGAACATACCGAGTCAATGGGAAGAACACGCGAGGGTGATTTGGAATAAGCCCTGCAACACCGAGAACAATGTGGAACTAGTAAAATCGGGTGTAAGCGTGTGAAATCATCATACTCAAGGGACGTCATGCTGACTTCCAATGCTGCAATTGTTACGCAGTTGTGAGTAGAGGGTATGAGTCGGTCCATACTCCGATAACGGTCCACTTCAACCAGGCTTTGCTTGAGGAGGTCAATATCTTCAGCAGTCTGCTCGCTTCGAACCTCTGAGGGCAGTAATTCCCCGCGTTCGGGCGGTGCGATAGAGACGGTTGCAGATGCAGCAGCCGATATGATTGTGCAAATGTAATAGCCGTCCGAATACTAGCGGTCAAATCAGAGACTGAGCGATGATCATCCTGGGCCACGCTTACTGGATTGGCAGTATTGTCGTTGTAGCGTAGCTGGTCGGTCAAAAACTGTCGTACAACGGAAGGTGACTTGCCATTCTCAAAGCGTACACGCGAGATTGCATTGATGAGGTTCTACACGATCATAGCTCAAAAATCGTCTCTTATTCAAAAGATGTAGACGTACTTTCCGCACGAAATACTCGCCAAAGTCTGAAAACTCGTTTGGCTTTGGGACATAGGTATGGACGAATAAGTCTTGATTGGCGTCTTCCGGGTCATAACAATAGCGTAGAAATAGCTTAAATAAGTGAAATAGGCCGAGGAAATCAAGTTTCCGGATTGCACACTAAATCGAGGCAAATGTCAGTTACGGATGCCTGAAGACTATGGAACTGTTACACACACTAACGAGGGCGAGAGCGGCTTCCGAACGTATACGGAAAAAGTAGTTAGACACAAGCACAGTCTTGGTGAGAGTGCTCGACACGATGGCAGTGGGTTTTTCAGCTAAGGCATAGATAGCCTAAATCGAAGAATAATACGGTATTGGCCAAGCTCAGAATTACTGAGACACTCACCTCAAGCTGCGCAACAACATCCCTATCTCTCTGCAGCTGCGACACCCACATGAAGTCCGGCTGGTCGAATTTGATATAGGCAATCCATTCAAAGTCGGCATCCATCCTTATCCATTCATAGGTTGCACCACTCATCGTCCCCTCATCTTCCTCCGTCCAATCCGCGACTTTCCAGTTCTCTCGCTCTTGCTCTTTCTCCCAGATTTCCAGACCGAAACCCATGTCAATCATCCCCATCGCCTCCGCGGCTTCTGCATCTCCGTCAGCAGCAGCTTGGGCAGCAGCCTGCCTTGCCAAGTAGCGCTTGGTATTTCGCCGCACACGTTTGTACTTTGTGTTGAAAGGGACCTCATAGCGCTTGAAAGGAGTTTTAATATCAAGAACGTGTTCATAAGGAGTGCCATCAGCTTCGTGTATTCGAATTGTCATTTGCCCCTAATCATTTATCAGTCTCTGTCGATTCTTGAGTAGGAGATCCCGCACCTCAAAAAAAGGCACCGGTTTCATGAGCGCCTTCGAGACCTCGTTGTTCTCCATGGCTTTGTAGGCAGGCGCATCCTGTCTCATTGTGATTTCAACTGCCATTTTCTTTCGATTAAAAGTAGCGGAAAACCCAAATGACGGACAGCCACTCCCATATATCCACTGCTCAGCAAAGCTGCGCGGGTCTACCCCACTGACTTTCCTACACAATCTCAAGAACGCGTGAGTTGAAAGTGCATTGTTCTGCATTTCATCACTCATTGCTGACAAGAAGAGCTTCGGCAGGACACGGCTGAGCCCGAGCGATGTTCCCGATTTGCCTAGTCTCCGATCGAGAATGTGCAAAACAAGAGGGGACTTGAGGTTGAGAAAAGGTAAAGTGGCGGCATCCGGTGGCTCAAGAACCTGGGGTTGACAGATAGGCGGCATAGTGCCTATGTCCAGTTCCAAGACGCGCTGCATGTCTTTCTTCAGTCTGAACCGGTATTCATTGTTTCCGAGCAACTTGCGAAGGAAGAGGCCGGTGATGTAAAGAGCGAGGCCATTTACAAGCCATGTATCAGACCAATTCTTGGGAAGAATATTGATCCCAGCCCATTGACATGCAAGAGCATGGGCCAGTGTATGCCGCGTCTCTAAAGCTTGTTCAATAGCATCATCACCGTGTAGCATGTCATTGGAGATAATTGACAGCGTTGAACTGTCAAGTCGTTGAGTCGGTAGCTGGTCCACAAAAACTACCTTGTAAGAACCAAAGGGGTAGGACCCGAATTCAGAGGAGTAGAAGGACATTGCCTGACGAAGCGATGGTGTGGATATTGGAAGGAGATTCTCGTGGCCTGGAAGACAGAAGGCATACATCAGGGGTTGAGCCGCCCCTGAGACATCGTCCGCGACGTTATCTGGAGGTATTGCGTGAAGATGGAATGGTCCGGCAGCAAAAGCGATGTGTTGTACAGAGGTAAGGACAGTTTGAAAGAAAAGAAAGATGGTCTTGTTTGAGCTGTAAGGGTGCGCCACCTATAACTCATGAGATACGAAGGAAGACAGATGTACAGCACGTACCTGTTCCACCAAATCTCCACTACAGATCACTAGAGTCGGAATCGCGTCGGTTTGATCTTCTTCATCCTGGCCAGGATCGCGCTCTTCCAAATATCGAGGAACTACGAACTCGAACTCCCAAGTGCACTTCTCCCACATGTTATCCACGCATGGAACCCAACATCTTGCTGCATCCGGTGAGGATGGAGTCGTGTAAGCATGAGGAACGCGCTGGAAAGGTATGAGTGAGATCTACTGCACATGACATTCGGAATCGTGACGTACGTAGGGATATGCATCAGTAGGGAATACGAACTCGAAACCATCGACAGGATTACGAAGGCTGTAAACAATATTTATCGTGATGGGCGCCCACTCTGGCACAGACTGAGCTCCAGGCGTTTGCGGCTCCGGAGTAGCAGCTGCGAACAAGAGTTCAATAATGGAATCCATGTATAACCATGCTACAAGATTAACCTTCACTGAACACGGTATTCAAAGAAACATGGCCAGAATGCCTCAGTGGTACCTCCTTAGGGATTGCAATTGCCAGTTCTCCCTCGTCTCCCTCCTGAAGCGCTGAATAGAGCTTGCGTTTGAGCTCAGGATGGCGATGACAGTCGTGAGCTTCGCCAGTTGCGCCCATGTTGATATTTATAAGTGAGTCAGCATGAGTGAAATCCGCTTGATGGCCAGAAACAACGACACTGTGGATTGCTAACCCGTGTCAAGTAAGTATCAAGTCCGTAAAATTAGTTGGAGGACCTACTGCATTGGCGAGAGTTCAGATAGATAGTCTTGAGCTCTTTGTTGGTTGGAACGATTGTTATCTCCGTGTAACCCTGGTTGCAATATGAGATGCTGTGATGATGACTCCTGAACCAAGACTTGCCCAAAGACTCCCGGCAAAATCAATTTCCAAAACAACCTTTTGGTGACTAGTAGAGAAGAGAAGGGAATCAGCCAACTGATCAAGCGCGAAGACGAGAAAATGCGACGTATATGGAGAAGCCACGGCGGACGTGTTCGCGTTGGAGATTGGGGCGGGGGTCCATATAAAGATAACAGACCAGTCAATGAAGACCTCTTAATCTATACGACGAAATGTATGACAAGAGAGAGAGCAAGGACAGGAGTATCCAAGGAGGACAGTCCGGACTGCAACGCTGCTCAGCTGTGCAAGACACCTGTTACGTAAGCATTGCCTCCTCTGTTCAAGTCACTCTGATCATGCCGCCAAAATCAATCTTTCGCCGACCGGGCGCAAAACATTTTCAGCTCGTCCACCGCTCTCAGCGAGACCCCCTCATTCATGATCCAGATGCAAGCCAGCATGTTCTCAAGCCGATAGAGCGCGAGAACGTAAAAAAGGTCAGTGCGGCTGTCATCTCTCTTGAATTCTGGCTCAAGTATACAGGGTAAATCTCGTTCAGACCTTGAGACCATTCTTCCTGCGTCACAAATAGCCAGCGACAGGCTCGCAAATGTAGGCGAGGCTGCTCTTTACGGAATCTATTACGATGATACCGAATACAACTACATGCAACATCTTCGTGCCGTCGGTGTGCAAGAAGATGGCGTGGAAAGTGTTCTCATCGAGGCCCCATCCTCTTCGAAGTCCTCGAAGGCGGCGAAAAAGGCTAAAGGGATCGAGATGCGCGATCTCCCTGAAGGAGTTCTGGCCTCCAAATCAGAACTTCCTCGGACCTATGAATCGCAACAAGCTATTCCAGAAAGTATTGCAGGATTCCAACCTGACATGGATCCTCACTTGCGACAGGTCTTAGAGGCTTTAGATGATGATGCTTTTGTCAACGAGGATCTTGAGGATAATTTTTTCGCTGAATTGGTGGCTGATGGCGAACGCGGGAGCAACGAAGAAGTCGATTATGACTTTAAAGAGGACGGCTATGAAGCTCCTTTTGGAAGCACACACAACGACGACGAAGAAGTCGGATGGGAAGAACGCTTTGCGCAGTTCAAGCAATTGCAACAGAAACAGGCTTGCAGTGATGACGGCTACGATGAGTCTGAGGGCGGCGACACTGTCGGAATTCTTCCTGAAATATCGGTCATTGGCGGTAAGAAGCGTCGTAAAGGTGCCAGCGATGCGTCAGGATATTCCATGAGTAGTTCCTCGATGTATCGCAATGAAGCTCTACAAACTTTGGATGAACGTTTTGATCAGGTACTAACTCAACGCTTGCTTCACGTCATTTTGGCCATTCTAATCTATAAACATAGATGATGATCAAACAATATACCGACGACGACAACGAAGATGTAGCCTCTGAAGAGTATGAATCTGATGAGGCACCTGAACTCATAACCTCGCGCGAGGATTTTGAGTCCATGATGAATGAGTTCTTAAACGATTATGAAATTCTGGGAAGGAAAATGAAGCCAAAACTTGATGGTGACACCGGTGCCGAGAAGTTGGACACAATACGGCGCGCCTTGGGTCGAGACAACAGAGTCCGACTTGGCAATCAAGAAAGTGACGAGGAGGACGATGTACTCATGCCTCTGAATGTGGATGACAAACAGGACCGTTGGGACTGTGAAACTATTCTGAGTGAGTTCACACTACACCCCGGGACATGATCGTTTGTGCTCACCTTATTACTTAAAGCAACATATTCAAATCTCGAAAATCATCCCCGACTCATACGTGCACGAGATTCAAAGCCCGTTGCCAAGATTACTTTGGATCCGAAAACTGGTTTTCCAACAGTCGTGGAACCTCAGCAAAAACTGCTACCCAAAAAAGTCGCTAGCCGAACTAACCACCAAGAATCTGACAGTGATGATACTGATACACCAGGTGCGCTAGACATATCAGACGTGTCTACAAATTCACATGACATACTTCGCAGTTCGTCAAACTCTAACGCGACCCCGGGGTGAGTCGAAAGAAGACAAAAAAGCACGGAAAACTGCCGTAAAAGCCGAAAGGCAGGCGCGAAGGATAGAGAAGAAAGCAACGTCCGAAGTATTCGGGTCAGAGCTGAAACTACAGAAGCGCACCATAGCTCACAAGGAGAAGAAGTTCAAGAAGCTATGAGCGTTAGGTATCAATGCATCAGGGTTAGGGTCTAGCTTCTGATTAGATATGCTGGATAAGATTAGACGACCTTCAACCACAACAACTCATCATTATCGATCATCAACTACATCTTGTCTATTAGTATCAGTGCTATCATCCGTGCCAACAAGCATGGCATCCACGCCAAATATGAGTAGCACTCTTCTGTTGCTCACTATCGTAGTCCTACTTCTTCCAGTTGAGACGTTCGCCTTTGGAGCTGGTGACATTCCTGATTTCTCGTATCTCAACGGTTGGTGATAGACTTTACCAAATCTGAACCGATCTTTACCAAGTTTCACAGACAGAGCATTCAGGCATGGAGACATCGAAAACATTCTTGAAAATCTGGCAAAGACTGCGGGAGGCATGGCTGCAGGCGGTGGATTGCTGGGTTTTGCAAGCTCTATGATTCAGCAAGCCACCGGTGGTGACAAGTTCACAAAAAGTGATGTCAAAAGGGTCTACTTTGTGAGCTCAGAGAATACTAAAGCATAGTCGAGTATGATGACTGATCGCCAATTGAAGGGAAACTGGTTGAGAGATTACTCGCAGGTTTGTGACGTTCGTCAAGAGCAAGGGCTTTTTTAACGCGTGGAGTAGTGCATGGATATCGCTGGTCTTAGTAAATTGACCGCAGACACGCTTGTCCTCATCGTATCGGTGCTCGGCTTTGTGGTAAGTTCTGATGTTATCCCTTTGGACGAAGCTGAATACAGCCTGGCAGACATTTGGGTTTGCCACGGAAGAATTTCAAGTCACGGCTGATCGTCTTGGTGTCTACCTCCCGGTTGTATGTCTTGAAGCAGGTAGCATTCACTAACTATATTGTGCTGATCCTACATTTCAAAGGAACATATCGATAATCCAAAGTATGCTGTGACGATTCATGCATTGGAAGTTATTAACATCCTTGACAGGGGTTATGCAGCAAAGGAAGGTGACGCTCGTCGATTCCATCCCAAGCTTCGTCCTCCAGTGGACAATCGTGAGCTTGAAATCGACGAAAGTACGGGCATGAAGGTCTGATCCTACCAGAAACTTTTTTCCGGCTTCTCATGGTAAATATAGAATTATATGGCAACAGAAAACCAAGGATGGGACACCTCTACCGCATTCATCCGTCGTACCTTCCATGCTTGCATCGAAGCAGGACGCCGGGCAAGAGGGCAGCCAGGAGCTGATCTTTACGAGGCTTATCGCCTTCTCGGAACTGGTCTCCATACCTTGGAGGACCTCTTAGCGCACAGCAACTGGTGCGAAGTCGCGCTCAGGAAGCTTGGCCATGAAGAAGTGTTTTGTCACGTTGGAGACAATGGTAAGCCTTATTTATCCTCCACAACTTACCTCAATTGACTCTAATTTCAGTGATTATCAACACCCCTAACGGGCCAGCACCCCCTCTCGTGACTGGCACATTCGGAGGTATGTTTTATAATGCATTTCCCGTGCCTATATTATGATATGTGGTTGCATGCAGGTGCCGATTTCATCTACTCCCTCATGGGAGAAGCCACAGAGTACGTGAACATTTTTGGCCCACTTTTTCTGTTATGATAACTGGCGTGGCGCATGCAGCAAATTGAGTTCAGCAAGTGTGACTGAAATTACTGATAAGATAAATGAGGTACAGTCTTTTTTTTTCTTTTTGGATCATGAGTACCCATCGATTCACGTCTCATTCAGGCCGGAGACAGCGAGGGCAAGTTCAGTCAAATTAAAGATACCCTCAGTAAACTTCCCATTGGTGGTGGTAACGATACCGTTAATCAGGGCGAAGAAATGGATGCCGCAGCGAAAGCTTACCACTTCGACCCCGACAATGTTGCACCCCCGGAAGTTCAAGAACGACTGCTACAATTGCTCAAGTGGCGTGATCAGGTCTATAGGGAAGTGGTAGCAAAGATCGAGATGGTTCCTGGTCTAGCTGATCTCCTCGACGAGCTCACGAATGCTCTGAACGCATGTAAGTCTCCGATGTGCTTGATAAGCGTTCATTTGACCAGTTCGCTTCCAGATGTTTATACCATCCTCTCTCCCTACATCGTGGTATGTACAGTATCTCAAGTTGTCCAACAAACTCATGAAAAAACGTTCTCGACAGCCTCTCCTTCAACAGGCCACTGGCGTGCTCGGTGAAGGGAGTAAAGCTGTTGTTGACTCCGCGGATCAGTACGAGGTATGAGTCATGGATTCTGACTCTTGTACTTACCAAAATCACTTCGAAGGTGTTCGATAACCCTAATGCATCCGACCCTTCCCACAGTTTCCTCTCAAAAGTTTGTTTTGCCTTACTTACATGCTAGACCAAGGCTAATTACGAGGTTCAGGACCATTTTGATCTCATCCTAAACGAGCCCGCCGGTAGGATCGCACAATTAGTCGTTGAAAACTCTGTCAACCTCATTGTGCAAGTGCGTGTTGGATATCTTTGATAGAATCTACGTCGGCTTACCACTGCCTGTAATAGGCCTGGGCACAAGAGAATGACTCAGACGAGGTTATCAACCAGGTCCTTGCGCATAGTTTATATCATATCAGGCCTTGTTTAATTCCTTGCTTTAGATCCTTGAGGCTTTCCACCACCCATACTATGCCGATGGCCGGTCTGAGATCCAGGGCAAGATGTTTGATTTCATGGATCAGTGGATCGGCGGACTTGGTCATGAGGAAGCCGCTGAAATCATCCAGCGTTTGAGCAAGGTCTCGTATTTTTCTAAAAAAGCTGGAATTAGGAACTCAGACTTCAGGATACAGGAGAGTGTTCGTAACGCACGCAACAAGCGCCCTGGATCCGAGAACGATGAATCAAGTGGCAGTCATTCTCACAGCTATGCTGGAGCAGCATACAGACCTTCTGGGGAATATCAAAGCCAACAAGGACAGGGTCAATATGGTGGTATGTATACTGTACTGTGGACGCAAGCGGATATGGATATTGACTTCTGTTTAAGGCAATCGTAATGACTCGTCGAATACATATGGGAACAACGATTATGACTCGTATGGTTCATCGGGCAGACAGTATGGTTCAGAAACTCAATACAGGCCATCTGGTAATGACGATGGCTCTGGAAATCATTATGAGTCGTCTGGCGGCCGATACAATTTGGGAAACCAGTATGAATCATCTAACGACGAGTACGGTTCAGGAAACCAGTACGGATCCTCTGGCAACCGATACGATTCAGGAAACCAGTACGAATCTTCTGGTAATGAGTACAACTCTGGAAACCAGTATGGATCATCTGGAAACCAATATAGCTCAAGAAATCAGTACGGCCAAGGCCGCAATAATGAAGAGGATGATGGTCAGACCAGGCAGTTCGATAACCAGTACTCTTCCGAGTATAATTCGCGTACTGGGTCGCGTTATGGAGAATCAGACAACAGTTACGGTCGTTCCGACAATGAACGCTATGGATATGACGGCTCACGTCGCGAGGAAGAGGAAGGCGGCTACGGTTCCAGGTATGGCGACAGGTATGGATCCGACGAAGGTCGCGCAGGCTACGATGGTTTTCAAAGAGAGGACGCTGATGGATCTAGACGCTCCGATAATGAGTACTCTTCGGGTCAGAGCTATGATAACGGAGGTGACTACAACAGTGGCAGGTATGAAGAAGGCTCTAGATATGGTGGACGCGACAGTGACGAGACTTATGGTGTTGAGCGCTTGAGGGTCGACAACGATGATGACGATGACGACAGGAAATACCGTCACCACCGGAGAAGCCAGGATAGCGATTAAATTGGGCATGGCGCAACAAGAAGACGGACTCGTAGTTCTGTAGTACTGGATTTTACTTATAGTCGAAATGAAACATGACCTGTGTTATCGTTTGTGAAGCTTTTGCCACGCTCTTTTCTCGTTTCTTCAGCCATGGAACAAGATACAGAGGCGCTCGATATCGATCCTATTTGGACAACAAGTCGAACGGCTCGACAGATTTACGCATTGACTGAGGTAGAGAAGGTGCGACCTATTCTCCTGCACAGTTGGAAAACATTTCACTCAAGTCCAAGTACAGGACATCACACGTCTATTGTATCTGGCAGCATCCTCCATATCACTTCTGACATTGCCTCAAACGGACGGGCCGGATGATAATTTACCTCAGGGCGAAGAACGGTCTGAACAATTCGTGCTCGAAGTGAGTGAATATTTCGAGCGTCTTGATGTGAGTCGGAAAGATTACACTGGTGTGAGGCTGTTGTCTGATTTACGCAGTCCATCCAAAGCGCGATACGTTCATCTCTTGCACACATAAGACATGCCCGAATAGCACCGTCCGCCATCAATGCTCCTCCGCCTGGCTTCATTCCGCCTTCCCTTGGAGTGGGTCTCCCCCAAAGTGATGGCGATGATGGGAAGAAGACCCGTGGCCTTCAAGAGGAAAGAATCGAACGCGACACATGGCAGGGCATCCTCGCTGCACTCACGCGCCTCAAGTCTGCCCAAGATACTAGCAAGCCCCCAAAATCTCCGACTTCGATGGAAGAATAGAGCTGCCGATAACCATGCTAGCTGTAGCTTTAAGGTGTGTGTGTACACTAAGGTCTTTCCTCGGTTTGATGTTCACAAGCAATGCCAACATGCCCCCCCTTCTACGCACTAGCCTCTTCCAGAATCTCTTCTGCCTTCAATAATTCCTCGTCATCAGCCAGAGCTGGATTCTTTTTCCCTTCGTTCTGTTTGCATCGGCGGAGGAACAGGAATACCGTTGAATGTGAAGGGAGTGAGTGGGCAGCAAGCAGGATGACGTACGATGAGGTCCCTCAATTCACCCGCAGCCTTCCCCAGACGATTGGCAGAGTCCACAATCATCTTATTGGCTTCCTCCATCATCCTCGTCTGCGTAATGTGATATACAGGCTGTAAACTTTATCGAGTCCAGAGTGTAATTAGGACGTACCCCATTTTTGATGTCCCAGCTCTCAGCAGCCTCAGCGATGAATTTATCGAGCTTCTTTTGCTGTTCTTCTGCCTCTTTTCTGTACAATGCTTGCTCCTTAAACAGTCTGAAGATGGATTAGCTGAAACCAATCAAGTATAAGCTATTGGTACCTCTTTACGACACCAGACTTGATCTTGAGCTGCCTACGGGCTACATCGTTCAGGTCGCTCATTGTTCCTGGATGGTTCGGCTCGTGTAACGTATGTAAAATTTGATGCCGAGAATATCGTCAAAGGCGGTCCTGGACTGTCCTCAGATATTGATGTTGTGAGACAAAAACTTTCTGAGCTCAAGCTTTTATCGATAACGGCGATAAGCCGCCCATGAAGTCATAGAATCGTTACATTGTGTCGTAAGATTACACAGAAATCGTTACTACAATGTGAACGTTGTAGAGGCGGGGAAATCTGGTAGGTACGTAGCGTATCAAATCAATAATCGTAAAAGTAGCTAGCTGTGGAATCGGAATCGTCTCTGTGCGCTTGTACAATGGCACAACGATGATGGCTCCTCAGAATCGCGGCATATTGAAGAATCAGTCTGGGGCATGGGAGGCATATGTACGGAAGACATGTCACCAAGAGAACGCGGAGAAACGAGGCCCAGCGCGTAAAACTGACTGGCAGCTGCATCTGGGGAGCGTCAAGCTTCTTGTCAACGATTCGTTCGTCAAAGTCAGTCGGGCAGAGATCACTGAACTACATCCCTACCAACCAGGCCGTTACAAGCGTTAACACGATTCAGCGATCGGGACAGTGGACTGGCCAAAGTCGCGAGCGAAAAGTGCGAGGGCGAGGAAGCTGGAGTAGGGATTGTTGTCAGGAGAGGCGGGCGCGCTAGGACTAGGAGTCGAGAACCGAGGGTTGTCCGTGATCCAAGAGGTGTTGCCGTCGTTCGTACGGAGGTCCGCCTTCACCACACCAGCCTGCATATTCCCAAGCCGACGGACTCTGTTGAGCTGTCATCGATGCACTTGTGTAGACATGCAATGTCCGCAACGACGATGGCCAAAGAGAAGAACAGAAGATGGAAGCTATCATAAAAAAGAGTAGGACGATAGAAAGGAAATAGCCACTGGCGGGTTAGGAAAGGGATGAGGTGTCAAAGCCGGGCGGTGATCAGACGCCTAACTCTGGCATGCGGATAAGAAGAAAAGGGCAGAGAGGAGATAGAATGGTGATGGTGGGACAATAGATGGTACAGAATAAATCCGATAGCAATAAAAATGATATGGTGATTGGATGAGTGACGATCTTGCTTCGCCACCGGCGGAATACTCAGGTCCAGATTGGCAAAGGGAAACATCCAAGATATTGAAATAATTCTGTATATGCGTAAATGAGGAATCGATGAAGGACAAAGCGATGCCAGTGTGTCGGCACACGCGAGGTACGGTACCACAATTAAGTGGTCGTCTCCTCAAGCATGATGATGGGATGTAGTGGAATGGGACGCAAATAGGACAAATCGACAGAGCAAAAGAAAAGAGTGCGGCAAGATAGCACCGAAGGACAAGCGAAGCACGTACTCTACACTCATAAAGAGGAGAGGTTCATGCCTCAAGCACTGTCTCCGGTCTTGCGTCGTTGTCGTGTCCTTGGGTTGCATCAACCGGAGACCATATTTCCATCGTCGTCGTCGTCGACTTCTTCGTTTCATTCCTCCAGTTCAATGGTCGCCAAGCGCCGGAATGACCCAGGTCAGAATCTCGCGCAGTCAGGCAGTACCAAAGAACTATGCGGCGCGGCAGCAAAATACGGTTTGCAGAATCATGTGTGGATGGCGTCACTGACGCAGAAGCCAGATAATGTGTCCGTCGGGAAAAAGAGTGAGAACGTCATATAGGAGTGGGGATTGATGATAGATGCGTAATAGATAGCAATGCGAGAGTCCGTGTCATAAATCAGAACAGATGTCACCTAGCCAGGCAGATATTTTCGAGAGAAGAAGCAATCAAAATACGGCAGCAGGGGCGGCATGCCTCGCCGTGCTGAGCATAAGAGCCTCATTGACACTGCGAAGGCGATGGACCTCCTGTTCCGCGGCCTTAAGCTGGCCTTCCAATCGAGTCTTCATAGCCTCGAGGTACTTGAGGTGGCTGGTAGCTGTCGGGAGAGCATCAGTATCGTTATAATGCACAGAAAAGATAGACCTACCGCGATCGAGCAACGAAACCTTACTGGACTTTTGGTTCGACGCAGGGAGAGTCTCCTTCAGGCGTGCGTAGCCGTCGCGGAGTTCATCTCGACGGCGTTGCTCGGACTCAATGCGTTGCCTACGAATGGTTTCGCGACGACTATGATAGACAATAGATCAGATCGGCGATTTTTTTGTTCTAAATATAGGAAAACGTACGAATCATTGCCACTTGATGCCTGAGGAGGCATAAACTCTTCGTCCTCTTCATCGCTGTCTTCGTTCCTGCTTAGCTTCCTCTTATGTTGAGCCCGAGCAGCAGGACGCACGCTAGGGGGCACAATTGGGTTGAAGCGATGCGACCGAGGAACAGTGGCCGCATAGGGGACATTAACAGGAGAGCCATTGATGGTGCTGGCACGGCTGCGCCTTCCAGAGGGCATGCCGTCCGAAGAGAGTTCACCTGCACTTAGCTGATAGGTGAGTGAGGGGGGAGATACACTCTGCCCATCTTCAGGCGTGTAAGGGCGAGCAGGAGGCGACGAATAAGTATATTCTGGGGCAGTGGGCAGGTTGAGAGTAGCGAAACTCAGAGGGGACTCGGTGGGCACTACGATCGAATATCAGCGAGGCAAGTACAATATATTAGGACAAAACTTACAGCCAACGGAGATACCGTAGGCCGGTGATTGAGGGAACGGAGCAAGGCCATAGTCCATGCTACTGTCAAGATAGCTGGTGAGCTGGTCTTCCGGGTACAAGGGCTTGTTGTGGTCGAAGTCCATGGTGAATGCGGTGGTGGTGGCCATTGAAGATAAAGTGTTAAACGTAGGCGACAGAGAAGGGCGATGGGATAGACCTATATAGAGCAACAGACAAAAGACATTGTTCAACATTATAACAAGGATCTTTGTAGTCGGCTAATGCTCACTATCGAGAACAACAAGAAGACCAGACAAGATGGCAACTGAAATGAGAAGGGACGGCGGAGAAAAGAACAAGGGAGAGGAGGATAAGGGGAAGTGGGGAAAATAGATGACAGGAGATGGGCTATATAGGCGGAATGATGAGTGGCGGGCCATATCAGGCGGGTCGATTTGGGGATCTGCCTCGAGGCAGCTACTCTGACACTTCGGCGTTTTCATCCACCCCTCTTCTTCACACAGACTTTTTCCGCTTCATCAGGTCCCTCTACTTCCACTAGTGCCATCAAGTACACACTCATGTCCCCTTTAGAGCTCTTTCCCGCTTCCTCGCTCGCTTGACACCAGTTTTTGTCACAATCCTTGTCCTTCTTGTGCCGGATAAGTACCCGTAATGTCCATCATCCCCATTCGACAGTCAGCATGATCCGGTTCCCGAGGGTCAGGACAGTGAGCTCAGCGCATTAGCGGTGTGCATGAGGACCACAGCGACAATCCGGGGAAACCTCCGAAATCGCATATCTTGGCTGCACTCTGTGTCTGAGCATTAGCACTCTGTGCCTGCTACTGCGAGAGCTTGAACGGCCGTGGCATCCAAACTCTACACTCAGCGATGCACGTTTTTTTCATTTCCTGCCCAATCGACAGATATATTCTCATTCTTCTATCGCTCGATCAGACAGAGTTCAGAGAAGCTGAGACGCGCAGCATAGTAAATGATTCATTCATATGGTACGTTTGAACCTATTGATGGAATTGTGTGATATTTCGTCACAAGAACTCCTTGGAAGGACCAATACCGCTCAACTAATCCTGAGATAGAACACTCCTAAATCGAATAGTATCACATGAACAATAATAGATCAAAAAATAAACCATAAGCCAATTGGAAAGACGAGCTGGCGGTCGTGAGAGTTGTAACGTACGTGAGAAGGCTATCATTAAAATGTCCGTGACTGTTGAGGGAGAGTGGATACCAAAAAAAAAGGACAAGAAATGATCCCTAGTCCGATATCGGATGAAAAACCGCGGCGCGATCAAGCCTTGTAAATGTAGTACCCCAGGGTAGCTTGCATATCTGAAATTGATGTTAAGAAGTCTCACCTCCATGGAAAAATCCTTGCATATTTGAGAATGCTCCGAGCGCTCCGAGCGCTTTTTGAGACCTTCCAGGTCTAAAAGAACATATGAAGGGGGTCAGGTGGAATATTTATCAGAGATAACAGAAGGGGCAGAAGGTTCTGAATGAACCTGGCCAGACAATATCGACAAGGACCCAGACAATGAACACGATATTCAGGCTCAAAAAGCCTGCTGCGCAGAAGGCACTGGGCAAGGAACCCGAACAGTAATAGCTGCAGCTTCTGAATCAGCCCTATCGGTCCAGACCTGACCTCCATGATCGCACTCCCTTTGTGTGATCTTTACTGAGACGGAAAGTTTTCAGAACCGATGTCAGGAGAGTGATTTGGAGTCAGAGTGTGTTCGGGAAGCGACATTGAATGTGTGAAGCAGGAGTCAAACATGTAACTGACCCTCATTGGAGTTCTGCAATCATAACAAAAGCCCATACAACTGCGATCACAACTACTATTGGCCAGAGGACGACCACTCGGATCCAAATATACGATCGCTGCAAGAGGCTTTAATCGTCAGCCGGCCGAATCGGCATAGGGAGTGACGCCAGCGTTGAAGAATGCAAGCATAAAGATAAACTACGCAGACTCCAGTTCTCGTAATGACACCACTATGAATGTCCCTTACGATTCTTTGTTCAGTACCGGTCATCGATACAATCAAGAAGACGTGTTTGCCATAAGTTCTGGATAGCGGAAAAACTCTCATCAGGGGGAAATACCCCCATTGTAGGCACATAGAATCAAGCAGTGTGTGAGTCTAGCGTCAAGCGACCTAGATGACGAGGCCGAATCGTACAATAATCAGGACAGCTCAAGATCGCACCAGTACCCTACAGGGGCGATCAAAAATGCCGATGAGATTCGTTCCAGAATCACTGCGCATACAAGGGGCAAGACAAGGAGATAATCATAACACCTGAAAAACGGACCGGATCCGTTTAGAAGGCATCTTGTGGGTTGAATCTCAGGTTAAGGCCCGGTGATACATCGAAACCACATTGCAAAGTGTATCGGTGAGATAGGTGGCGCAAGTAAAGGAAGTTGATCGGGCCTGCAATATATGGTGTATATGAGTCACCCATTATCGTCAAGCTCGTCAAACGCGCGCTGCCTGCATAGCTTCACCTTGCGTTCGTAGCGAGGAGAGACTGGTCAACAATGTGACGCCTCGACATTTGTGACTATCATGTGGTTGCCGTGACTGTCATAACGATTGTGGACTCCCCTCAAGGACCACCGAGATGTCGACTTGGATGGAGATGGGTGTCCGTGCCTGCTCAACTTGACTATGCAGGCGTCAATACAGAAATGAAAATAGACCAGAGTTCCGCTGTCTTCGCAGTTATCTCGTACAGATGATCCTTTAGTCCTTCGCAGCGACCTGTGAATGGGGAAGTCTTTTGACAAGCCTTCTCACACAACCATACCGATCTGTGATATTTACACACCTTTCTGCTTAGCCGGGCCAATCATGGGTATTTTTTGTCTTCCCTAGCTCTTGTACGGGTGCTTCTAGTGCGATTTCTAACTAAGACCATACTTTCTCACTTAACTAGTCATATGCGGTCATGCATCATGACTTGTTTTCCGGTTAATCTCTGTTTCCACTGATCCACTCCTGACCTGCCCGATATTCCGACACGGGGTCTTTCTCGATATGACAACTTTACACCACAAGTCTAATGCCTGCCCTCATATCCGTCGATCGTCATGAAGTGATGATTGGGTCGAATATTCCGTTAAGATCTGTCTTCCGAAAATGACTTTCAGTTACGATCAGATAAAGTTCGGTGTGGTGTAAGTATTCTAGAGACTTCGTAGAGAGCTTCGTAAGGCCGCCGCAGAACATTGTCACTTGTTTTGGCCTTTAATCAAAGGAGGTTGACAAACGGCCCGTGACAAGATCGATTTCTCTCGGGCCTTCCCCATGTTCAGCTCCGCAGCTACAGAGATCATGGAAACTGCTTTCTGACATGAATTCGCGGAGCATGTCATTCGTGACTCGATGCACGAGCCACTTAACTCTCTTATCCGAACTATTTGATACTCTAGATCCACTATGAGTATAATGGTCTAGTTTTATACGAACTCTGATCAGCCGAGATCCATGTAGAAGCCATGAGGTTTACCTATTCTAAGCTCGGCTGGAGTTTCTGTCTCATCCTAGTTTTGAAATTTCTAGACTCAACCTATTTCGATCGCTAATGTTTCTGATTTGGGACGAATCCTCTGGCATTTTCGATTGCTGACGTCGAGTTGATTGAAACATCATAGCCGATTACTTACGAGTCAAACGTAACTTTGTGGTTCAGCCTTGCCATCGCCATCATTCCTCCCGGTACTGTTTATGGAGAATCCAGCATGTATCTTTTAAGTTAGGTGACTCACATTCTGTTTTGCATCTGAAGCTTACTATCGTACATCTGGAAACAACGTGTTCTCACACGTGGACGTATTCCATCGATTGCAATGTCTTATCCTTCATCTGAAGTATCTGAGACGCTCACACGATATGATACCATCGCAAAGCTACGCCCCTTCATTTCGGAGACATAAGAAGTAGAATGTTACTCGAAGCTACTGAGTAGCTTGAGTGACTTGCATGAAATAACAGTATAGACAAGAACTATATATATATATTGCAAACGTCTCGCGACTCTAAACTACACTAAACTATGAAAAGATGGCTATGTCAAGACACAGTCCGAGGGACAATTCAACCCAACCATGCAGTCCGTTAAAACCCAAGATTCCATCAATTCCAGCTTCTGCGTAAACACGCGAATCCTGTTCCTCGAGAAGAAGCGATCCCGGGTCGACTTTAACCTAGAAAGTCAGAAGAACGAGAGATACTTGTCCGGATCCTGCACGGCGTATATCATCGTATCTGCATTGAGTGCTCGTCCTCTTTGATGAGCAAGTCGTTAAAAGAATTATATTCGTCAAGAATCGTTGACAAGATCATGGTCCCCATCGATGGAGAAACCGTGTTTCGTTGGCGAATTCTGTGAAGAAGAGGGGCCACCAATCCTTGATCTGTGACGTCCATCCGCAAGAAGGGGGGAACGGTGTGTCCAGACAATCTGAAGGAGATAGATCGACTCCGCCAACCAGAGAACTCGATGTTCGTGTAGGAAGAAAACGTGGCCTCGAAAGCCTTTGAAATGTTCGTGCCAAAGTAAGATAAAAATGAGGGTTCGTGACGCATCCGCCTGGAATCCGAGTTTCCTCAAAATACCGAGATATCATCGATCAACGAGGCTAACATGTGATCCATATGATAGAACGTGTTCAACACCGCTCTCGGCTTAATGATTTGTGTCCGTGCATCATCCTGCAGCCTCGAGCCACAGGTTGATCTGCTCACAGGCACATTGACAAGTGGCATTGAAAGCCTGGCGAAGGAGGTGGTTACGATTGCACACATCATTGTATGGCTGACCCCAGGGTCACCGCATACCCGGTTGAGCGCCATCGATAATAAATTCCAAATTCTTGCCAAGCTCGAGAAATATGAAGTAGAAGAAAGAAAAATGAGGAACAATGGACGTCGACGTGTGTGCGTAAAGTCGATGGAGTGAGAAATGCAAGCCAGAAAATTATGAAGCAGAAGCACGAGGAAAGAGAGCACAAAATTGATCAATAGCCATTTTCAGATGGAGAGGGGCTCGAGGCCTCCGATTGGGATCCGCGTCCTATGCTAGATTTGGGACCATCGGGAGCTGGCGAGAGAGGCTTGTTGTCGAACATGCTTGGTGACGGTGTCTGGGCTGACCCAAGAGATATTTTCTCATTGATTGCACGAAGCCTTGTCATTTCTGCGTCGAGCTCGTTTAAACGAGCCTGGAGCTCTCGGTTGACCTTTTCCAACGCGATGATATGATTAGTAGCTAAGAATACGCTGGTTAGTAGTTGCAATCCTTGGCAGATGATAGCAACGAACCTCGCTCTAACAGAGAGACTTTGGAACTCTTCTGATTAGAGACGGGCAGCACGTCTTTCAATTTCGCGTAGCCATCTCGAAGCTCATCGCGACGCCGTTGTTCGGCTTCAATCCTCTGCCGACGAGTGGCTTCCTTGCGCGTGTTGGCCAGGTTTTCAACAAAAGAAGCGCCCATATCGTTATCGTCGTCTGAATCCCGTGAACGACTGCGTCTGCGTCCAGAAGAACTGGTTGGTGAAGGGGTAGGGTTGTAGCGAACAGTGCGATGAACAAGGCTGTTTGCTCTGGAGGGCACAGGAGAGTTGGCACAACTGCTGTTGGAGTGGTAGTGGATTCCGTCTGCCGATGTGTCTGATCCGGAGAGAGGAGGAGACAGGGGGTCATACATATCAGGGGAAGGTGGAGGGGGTGAAGTAGAAAGAGGAAGGGAGCCATGAGGCGGTGACGACGTGCCATACACGGGGTTTGTATATTGATGGGGTGCAATGAGTGAAAGGTTGTGGTACTGCATCTGGCCCTGGTGCTGGTGCTGGTGCTGGAGTTCGAGCTGGTTACCTAGTGAAATGAATACAGATTATCAGATGGGCACGAGTTTTCGACCAGACGGCACCCACGCGATGTGTTAACTTGATAGTTTGGGATCTGCTGGGTGCCATAACTGACGTTGAACGTAGGATCCTGTTCTCCATAGAAGTAATTGGTTGTGTTCATGGCAGTGTGATCATCTGGAATATGTTGCTGATGGTCCATGAATGGGGCTGCCGTGCGGGATCGTGGATGGTCGTTTGTAGTAATTCGTGACTTGCAGGTATCGTTCAGTGTTCCGAGGGTCGTGAAGGAGAAAAGAATAAAAGAACTCGGGAAAAAAAGGCAAGAAACAATGGCGCTGCTGGCAACAATGAGATGGGGGAGAAGAAGAAGAACCAAAAAACTGCGCCACCAACTCTTGTTTGGCTACCAATTCTTCACTTTGTACACCAAGTACAATGGCTCTCTGACTTAAAAACACGTTTATCCCATGTTCTTGGCTTTATCGATCTAGTTCGGACTCGTGCCGACAACGGCCCGTTTACTCTCGTTGATAAAACATATACTTCTGCCATTTACACAAAATTTACCATACTTGGTCACATACCAAATCGCACGGAGAAGGCTATATTGCGACTCCGCGCGAGTGGGACAACTTGCATGATACATAATGGACACACAAACTTCGACCAGCATAAGTACTACAATAGCTAGAAAAAAGAAGCTATTGTCGTACTCAATTCAACTCTTCACACCACGTAGACACCTGACCTTGGACTTTCAGGCTTTATGCCTTGAATCCAGAGCTTATACGCCTGCATCCTGAAGATGATTTAGGAATATTCGCTGTAAGTCAATTCATCATTCACAATCAAGATCGAGCTCAAGCATGAATGCACGATACATCCCTGGATGGATCAAGTCGTTGAGGTCTACCTATAACCTCCGATAACACATTTCCAGGAACATTTTGTAGGGCTTGACTTTTGGATGAATGAAGCAAGATCCACCCGAATATTTGTGCCTCTACCAGTAAGCACTTAAGTATGCCCAACAACACGTGGTATTCATGTCCAAGATGGAGGATTTATTGTGAGGAAGAAAAACCACCAAAGCGACCTTAAGAAAGAGGTATTGACGCATGCCGGCAATGATGTCCCGATGCCTCGGCGAAGGCAGCATTGAAAGGGAACTCGGTGGGGTTACATAGCAACGACGGAGAATATGATGTAGGCCGTCGCGGAGACTTGTTACGAAGTTGAAAGTTGAACGTTGAACTGCCATTCTTGACAGGGATAATGAATGTTCCTAATTAGGCATCAATCTCTCACTCTGAATCAACGGATCGTCCTTAACAAATACTTCGTTTTCCGTGCGTGCTGTTTCTTTGACTAACGCTGTCCGCTACTCCTCATTATTCGATTTTTCACTGACGCTCGTACTCGAACTTCACCACGCGTAGTCAATGTCGTTCTGATATGTATGCTGAAACTTTCAGACCTTGAACGGTGCGCGCTACAATTGACAGCTATTCTCAAAGTATACTCATGCAATCGTCATAGTACGTCCTGCTATTGACTCCAACTCCTCCAATCGACGAGTTTCTGCGCTCTTTGGCCCCTTCGTGCCCGTTCGACTCTCCACATCATGACATTCAGTACTCATGTCAAGACCGATGACAACGCCAACTCTTCAACCGTCAGTTCAACACATCTATCATCAGCAACGTCAGTGACTACAATATCATCAACCTGGGCGCCACCAAAGTCACCTTTATCCCCCCACCGTCTCGCAAAACTCGCAAACGCACTTGGGGTGTCAACACCCATGCCAGCAACTCATCAATCTACGCCTTTCATGTCCCGTCCATTTCTGGAACTGCCTGCTACGTCTGACGCATTACGACAGCCTCCAACTTCGTCTAGTGCCGGCTCAAATTTCACTACATACTCGTCAACAGTCTCGAAATACCTGCTTCATGTTATTCCCCCAATGCACCTTCCTCATGACACCGACAACGACACCGACATGACCCCCCTTCCTGCCAGCGCGTCAGGATATCACACCCAGTTCCGGAGGGGCATCTTAGTTCCTGTTCATTCAAATTTTCAATCTCAACTGAATGCGATTGCAAAGGAATACGCCCTTCCGAGCACCGTTGGCATGATCATATATCTTGTCTCTTCGATCAAGAGCTCTCAGTCCAGCCCAACATTTTCCGATGAAACGGATGAGCCCGGCCCGCGACTATCAGAAGATACCTGGAGGCATTTATGGACGCGTGTGCTAAAAGCAGAGCAAGGCGATGATGCCTTCATGCCTACTCTGTCGAGAAGTCCTCTTGGAATGTCCCTAAGAATGCGATCAACTCCTTATCTCCCTCAGGATTCGAATGGCTTATCACGTCGTCCCTTCCGCTCCTCTGGTTCAGAAGCAACTGCAAATTTCTCATCCACCCATTTCCCTCCTTCTCCAACAACTCCATCAACAATACCAGATCTCCGCTCAAACACTAGATCTGCTCCTCCATCTGAATCCTCGACGAATGACCCGGAGACTCCAGCAACTTCGTTGGCGGACCCATCAATTATTAAGGAGCCTGAAACTGATGCAAACTTACTGGACCTTCCGGGATTGACATCTCCATCCATCATACCTATCCTTGCCAAGGTTGAATTCGATATTGACCTTCGCAAAGCAACGTGGTACGAGCCATGGCTCCGGAGTCGCAGGCTTAACCATGCTAAACGTGCGGAGAGTCGTAACGGAAGGCAAGGAGACGGTAGAGACAACCCAGATGGTCCTAATGAAAATCCTAGGCATATCGGTCTCCTCACTGGCAACAAGGAAGCCCAGAGTACGGTGTCCTTGGCCTCGTCTTCAGCAGAAGCAAGCTTGATCGCAGAAGGAAGCTTGACCAGAGAACCTGACATTCCAACACCGACGTCGCAAGGATACCAGCAACTGATTGAGCAAGAGGAAAATCGAGAGGAACATAGTGGGTGGTCGGATGATTCTGCCGACGACGAATTTGAGCCTACGGCACGTGTTGCTACTCTAACGCTAGAGAATCATAAAGATGCTCTTGCAAATATTTTCGGTACAGATGCAGAGACCTGGGCCGAAATGAGGAGCTCTTCTCCACGCAAGTCCGAGTGCCAAAGCAATCCAAATATCGTTGATCTCGTATTTAATGCTGCAGACCTTACCGCACTACCAAGTCCTACCGAGTCTGAATTTGAAAAGTTCGAGAAAGAGGAAGACGAAGTCCAGGCATTGCTAGACCAAATGGCGCAGCCAGCCTTGTCTGTCGCTATACCGACGCCACATTGTGAGACGGAGTCATCGTCGCCAGTGACAAGCGACAAAAAGCATGTACCTCCGCCACTCACCCTTGTTTCCAGCCTACCACCTAAGGATTTGGCCATGTCCATTGATTCTGCACCTTCCAGTGCTAGCAGTTTTAGTTTGGCATATTTGCATGACGACGATGCGTCACCTGGAGAGGACCAGGATCGAGAATTCGAAAAAGACGATACGAGGGTGAAGAGCCTTGCAGAGTCGTTAAAGAGGGGAGGTGCGGTGTTTGATGATCTTAATCTTGGTTTGGACCCTACAGATGATGTGAGTTATACTATGTATCACTTTCGACATTGGCTGATCCCTGAGCAGTATGATGAAAGTGACCCCAATGATAGACGCCACAGTCAATTCCTGATGAAGGCGCAATTGGATGAGATTGAACGAACGATGGCCCAACTTTCGCCCCGTATCTTACAGGATGATTTAGCCGACGAGCAGCAAAAATACCTCCAGTCGTTGACCAATCCCATCACACTCTCCCCTGGTAAGCTGAACGCGGACTTCTATCCTCCTCAGCATCCGGAGGTTCCGTGCGTATAAGCCATTTTAAGAACCTATCATCTCAGCTGACAAGATGTTCTAAAGTGATTTACCTCTAAATAAGCCGGAAGTAGCCTGGCCGGCGACGCCTTTTACCTCAAGTAAGAATAGGATTTCACCCCGCGGAGATGATGCCCCACCATCTCTCCCTCGCCTCACTGTCAATGGCGCCGCGACTTCTGCACCTAAATCACTCATACCAAACTCCTCTGGCAAAATGTCGGAAGACATTGAATCACGGAAGCGTGAGCTTGAAAAACAACAAGGTCATCGACGCTCCCCGACGAAGTCATTCACTGATGTTGAGTCCGACCCTATTATTCCCCTCTCACCTGATCCGTTCGGAAGGTTTGCTTCCACTCCACCTCCACCCCCTGGCGAACAACAAACTTCTGCGTATTGGGAGAAGGATGCCGTCCCGGACATTTCAAATATCTCCGCATTAGATATCCCTCCGCCTATCGATACCCTTGACGGCAGGAAACGCAGCAACTCTTCAGCTACCAGTCGCTTTTCCGCTGACTCGATTACAAGTATTGAAATGAACTCGAAGTCTAACCGGTCAACGCTTATGAGCGTCAATACGATTAAAAAGCTGTGGAGGAAAAATAACAAAAATACTTCCTCATGTAAGCTGACACCAATGCCATCTGACTCAACTCCTGCTCTGTCCCCTTTCACTGTACGGCCATCGCCGGACAAGTCAGATGAACCTATGAAGAATTCCAGATCTGGAAGAAGCTCGCCACAACCCCCGCCTCGTTGGTCGCAAGACATGCTGCCACCGCCTGTACCTCAAGCTCCTTCGCAGCAGCTCTCTGTGTCGATTACGGCTCAGCAGCAGAGGTTTATTCCCCAGTCACTGTCAAAAACGTCCCGACTCACCCAACCGCTACCACAAGAGTTGGCACCACCAGTTCCTCCCAAATTACGGTCGCCAATTCTTCATCCGCAACACCTGCCACAGACTTCTTACCAACATCGGCCTCCTATAGCTCCATCCTCACAACATCCCCATTCTCCTGCGCACTCCCATCAACAGGTGATACCCCAACCACATTCTGCTCCATCTATTTTCAATGGCACGAGTACAAAACCACAACCTATTGTCGCTACCCAAATGCGTCCAGGCAGGAGTAACTCCTCTTTAGATCATTTCAAATTTGACCAGGAAACTCCATACCCTATCACTACCCGCCGCACACGAGCTAACAGTCGACCACCATCACCTCCTATCCCCTCACCTAGTCTTCAAACTCTTCCTCCTGCCACGCCGACTTCGGCAAGCGGAAGCTTCTCACCTGCGCCCCCACAAAAACAGACTGTGCGGAAATCGATCTTGAAAGGTTGGAAATCATCTTCGATATCATCCATTGCATCCATGCAACCAGTAGGTGTATCTGAAACTCCGATGGGCACCGAGCAGCCACACGCTCACGGAGCCCGTCCCCGTCGTCCCAGCATCGTCAACTTCGGCTCATCACGAAATTCCGTGACATCGCCGCCGCCGGATATTCCACCAAGCCCACGCATTCCGCAACAGTTCGTTCCACGGAATGACAAACGACAGTCAATACGGTCCAAGCTCACGAACTCATCCATTGATTTGTCGCATTCTTCACCACAACTGAGCACTAAACGCAGTAGTGGGGCAATTTCTCCTCGACGGTCAATGGCATCGTCTTACTCCTCGCAGGAATTTCATCCCACCAGTTTCGACGCATCGCAATTTGAAATGGTATCTCCTAAGATGGGTTCAGCATTATCCTTCCATGGGCTTAATCACTCGATTGATAGTTCCACTGAGGGGCGATAAGAGTTCATTCATGATTTCACGTAGACTTCTTTGTTGCACTTTCGCTATCCTTCTAGTAGCATCTTGTATCTCGCATATAACTGTTAATCTGTAATCTTATTTTCACCGAGTCAAATTGAAGTGTTGAATTGTTCAAATTGACGTATTGAAGCCACACTGAGATGGTGTTGTGTCGTGATTAAGACACATCTGCCCACAATGACGCAATTGCTCATAATAGTTTCGTAAAAGGCATACTAAGCCGATACATAATATAAATTGTTTCAACAAGTGCCCGCACTCAGTGATACAAGGAACGAAGGGTATACAGTCATTCCGGAGATGAATCAATCAATGACCGAACAATCTGAAAATAAGGTAGAGGAAAGAACCCATGAAGCGAATGGCAGATAGTCCAGCACTGAGTGTCGTCCGTCAGTCGATTTACAACAGAAGCATCGAAAGAACATACAATGCCCAGAACAAGAAAGTCAGGTAAGGATTGAAGGCGGTATTGGTGGCAGCTTCAACATGCTTGGCAGCCCAGTCAGCGAACGCACTTGAAGTGAATACAAGAATCAAAATCCTAATTCACAATGAGTAATTAGGTTGGCAATAATATGAAAGGTAGCTTACATATTCGAGCCAACCCAAGCAAGCACGACATTTGTCCTACTGTTTCGGTCATGATCAGTTTGCTTCGTGGCAGCGTCACGGGTCTCCTTTTCGGGAGGAGGCTTAATCTTGAGTGAATTACGTGCAGCGACCCACAGCTGATCCACGTCTTCGCGTGCAGTGGGAAGCTCAACTTCCAGCATTTCCTTTCCATCTTCGTTCTTGACTTTCTTTGCACCTCCAAGATCCTTGGCAGCACCATTGTCACCCTTGGTTCCCCAGGTTACATCGTGCAGATTGCACATGGCATACATCATCAAGATGTTGACATAGGAGGGAAGCAAGAACATGTACTGCGCGAAACTGGTGAACATATGCCAGGGCTCGAAGTGCATGAATGAGCTAATGATATAGAGACCATAGGTAGCGAGAAGAGCGATGACAATGTCCTGAATAGTTTTGTTATGCAGGACCAGTCTGGTGAGAGAAGCTCAGAAATGAGTGATACTGGTCAGGACTTGAAAGGACCTACTCTCCAAAATTCTTCCATTCATCCACACTTCGAGCCGCAAGGTAAACAGTATATCCCGCACACCACATTGTGATGATGTTACATATACCGAACAAGATGATGGCTATGAGGTATGTCCATTTAGATCCCTAAAAAAAATTAGAGACGGTACTGTTTCTATAGTCCTGTTCTTACCTGAGGTCGGTTGCCGAGAGAACAAACAAGAACAACGAAAAGGAGACAGATATACAAATCAACAAAGACCTCGAAAACATAGAATCCAGCGCCCTTGCTAAGGAAGTTGAATGCACTATCACTTCCAGGTTTTGTTGCCGAAGAAATAAGCTGTACATAGATGATGTCCAGATAATCTTTCACTGATAAAGATGTCAAAGGCTTACAAAGTAGAAGGCCAGGTAGAAATTAGCAAGCGACGTCCATGTAAAGAGGAGTTGAATGGCATTGTAGATAAACTCGATCTAAGAGTCATTTCAGTAACAGATCGAGACAATAGAGGGAAATCAAACCTGAAGAACGATCTTGCGGAAGAAATTCTGCCCGGAAGTCCAGATTCTGAAGAAAAACACCGTTGCGTGAATGGAGGCGAATAAAGAACCATTCAGCCATCTACGGCGCTGAGAAATGAACTCGGGAACCTGCAGAAAACACAAGGAGTAAAGCTCACGGCATAAGGTCGCAGATGAAAAGGCAACGTACAGTAGCAGGGACGTCAGTGGCTGCCTTGGCACTCTTGACATATTTTAAACTGGATAGCAGGATATCAAGGAAAGGAGATCACAAGATTCACAAAATTACGCACGTCCAACTCTCCGTCTTTTTAGTAACGATTTCGAAGCATAGAATGCGATCTTCGGCGAGATACATGTTTCTCTACAAGGTTCGTATAAGTGAAACTGCCCGAAGTTGGAGAACCTGTACGATTTACCTCTACGTTAAAGGTGAACAAGCAAGTTCACCTCTTGGATGTACAGAAATGAAGAATAACCTACCGAAAATACTCGCACCACTGGATCCGCCGTGCATGGTTTCACCTTTGAAGTACGAGGCGAGGGGACCCTTCCCATTTGGTCCATTCAATAAAGCCTTGTACCTGTAAGCACTAAAAGCGCCGGGAAGCACGCTGATATAACCAAACACGCTCTGGAATATGAGACCAGGAGTTCATTCTGATTCTCGTTAGATTTACTAACCTCTAGCGGTTTGTCGAGGATGTTGGACATTTTATACTGGTGATCGATGTCAGTTTACGAACTACAAATAATTCAATAATACTACCTCAAAGTTCTGAGAGGCAGCTAGAGGATTAGTAAGGAGAAGGCTGCAGCCCCTGCCTGTGTCGACGCAGATCCTATTGGCGAAGGTCAGCACCCACGTAATACAATTAAGGTGATGATCAATGTTTGCTTACTCGCCGCAAGCTCCACCGACGCCAGGATGCTTGTCAAAGCCTATAATCATTTCTAATTCAGGCAAGAACAACAAAGCCAATGACGAAACTGACATTTCCATAGTTCGTAGATTGATGTGCCAGTTGGCTTTGTACCCACATCCAGAAGAACACAAACTATGTAAGGAAAAATTTAATAAGACTCCCTGCGACGGTAACGATACTTACCATTGGGTTTGATGAGAGGACCAAATGCATTGAAAAACCAACGATGACTGTTAAGCTTCTTCTTGTTTTGCTCCTTAAGGCAGAACAAGATCTGGACCGGACATGAGCCTTGCCCGACTTCACCTGTATCAGTCACGATGACACTGGACGTATATCTGGAATTGATGGAGTTGGGTATATGTCATTTCATCAAACGAATATGCTCACTCGAAGATATGAGCTGTCACGTCTTTGCCCCCAACAGAGTCCTTGGCAATACCGTCTTGATAACAGCCCATCTATCGGATATGGGTGGTAAAAGATCAAAGAACTGATAATCGACGTAAAAGTGTACTCACGAGACTCAGGACTTGGAGAGTTCGCTTGTTGATTTTGTTCCTGCCATCGGAGACAACGCAAACAACAACCTTCTTCCAACCATCTGGGCCCCAGGTCTTCGACCTAGACCTACTGCACAAATGTGCTATGTTTTTGATGACACTGAGTCCTCATTTGAGATTGAGATATCCACAGATAAAGATAAACTCACGAATTCATCGTACGAACGAACAAGACTTCATCTTCATTGTACATGGTCATGACGATGAATAATTCCGTCGGGCGGCCCATAAGGTATGGACGGAGGGTGTAGCGCGCCGACATGAAGTCATCTGGGTCACAGGTGGCAGCGGTATACCTCATCTTGGACATCTCTTCAACATCCTGCTTGCCTGCAGGTACAATATTGGAAGGCACTGGTACGTCAAGTACCAAATTTCCATGAACCAGCGCCACCTGACGCACAGACCTCCGTCGCATCATCTTCTCGCGCATGTCATTGTATCCATTGTCCATACCGTACATCCCTTGATGTTGTGGGGGATAGTTCTGAGGTAGGGGCATGGGGGGCACCGGAGGTGCTTCGTACTTTTCGTAAGAAGAAGGCATGAGGTGTACCTGAGACCCTGCATGGCTCTGGTATGATCTGGCGGACTTGCTATCCCAGTTCGCTTGTCCGTCATATGATTCCTGGTGGTGGGGGTAATTACTTGTTGGGTACGAATGGTAGCTATCGTTGGGTTGCTGATAGTATGGGTCGTTCTGACGGTTCGCCATGACTGTTCAGTAGTCACTCCTGAGTGGTACGAAATGAGAGTTGGTAGAGAATGGACGGCCTATAGAGACTGAGACAGCCTGAAAGAACGAGTGGATTGCCTAGCACCTAGGCAAAAGATGGCAAATGTCCTTGATCACGGGTGAAGACAGACAACAAAATCCATGATCAAACCAGTACACATTTGCCCCATCAGGAAATTCTTCATGATATTGCATCCACTCATGTTTCCGCTATTTGCCGGTCAACGGTCGGGGTCCGTACTGTATTGGAAATTGTATTGGTTATCCAGACGCCTCGCTTACTGTAAGAGCCATTATCCGGTCTCGGCCCAAGGCCATGCATTGTCTGAAACCGTGTCTTGGCAGGCAGACACTCTTGCGAAAATATACCCTGAGGAGATGCTGGTTACAAGCACACAATTTTCAGATGAGCGACACCAATCATTATGCTGGATCTATTCTACATCTGTTAACTGATCTTGCTAATTTCGTTACCACAAAACATCAGGCATAGGGCGCTTGTTGCTTATATCTGATGAATGCTAGTAAGTTAGTCCATTTCTACTTCCCTTGGGAAAACTAGAGCACCAGCGTATTATCTCCCACTGAGCCTCTTCTTCTGGGCTTGACGTGCTTGGGGGAAGGCACTGTCAAGATTCTTCCGCCACATGGCAACGACCAGCGGAATCATACCATCAGACTTGATATCATCCAAGGTATTTCCTGCCCTTGAGTTAAGAACTCTTGAACGTTTGACCGATCTTTCACAACGCCGACGACCTTGATTGCATGACCTTTTGAGCTCCTCCGCTTGTCTACCTCTCCCTCCGCTACGATCATTTCCATTGTCTTTGCGCTCATCAACATAGTCATCATCACCACTACATCATCGACCATTATCCAGCATGGTTTCTTGCTCCACGACCTTCCTCCCATACTCTTCCATTACCACCCAATATCACACCCACTGCCTTCTGTCCCTGCAAATGCAGCGCCTCACATCTCACCCCTGTATATCCAAAACTGATGCCACATGTTCGACACTTCGGTCAAACATTGCGTCCACACCAACGGTCTACAGCGACGACACGCAATTCATCGACCTCGCAAAGGGATTCAGCTCGCGTACATGAGCGCAGCGATGTTCATTGTCCCTTCGTCCTCTATTCACATACTGCAGCTTCACTCCGTCTCCGCGTCATTTTCATCGTTCAAACCCCCTAGGTTCCCCACACTCAACCCACCTGGCGTACGCACGCGTCCCATCGACGTCCGTGTCTTCCTGGGCACCCCAGAACAATCCACCGATGACCAAGACACACTCTGACCGATCCCACTACGTCCGCTCGACGCAGACGAAGAGGACGACTTCGAGTTGCCAGGGATGTCGCTGTCTTCGCCACTGCTTTACGAGCTGCGGTTCAAGCCGCATCCTGTGCCCCCGCGCTCGTCATCCAAAGCTGTGCATGGTTTAGCACCGCTGGGGTATGTGGTGCTTAGAGTGAGGAATGTGGAGAATCCAGTGCATTTGAGGGTGAGAGCGGTGGAGAATGGGACGAGGGGGTTGCCTGTTGGTTTTGGATTTGGGTATGGGTATAGGGCAGGCGGCGCTGGTGCGAGGGTTGGGTTTGATTTTGGTGGGAGGGCTGGAGTTGGATATGCAGTGGGGATGGGGGGAATGTATCAATTTGGTGTGGGGATGGGGAGACCGGTGCCGATAGAGGGGAGATCTATTGAAAAAAGACAAAGATGCTTAGAGAGGCCCGGACAAAGCTCTAGACTGATTGCTGGAGACAAAGATGCACAGAGACCTACCAAAGACAAAAACTCATTTCTGGAGATGAAGATGTCAAAGATTACCCTGCCGTTTTACTGATCCGCGCGAGAAGGGCGAATGGGGTGTTGAGATCCATCTGTCTTCACTTTGTTTCACTACATATTATACATAATGATATCCACCTGTTGTGCATTTGGCATCATGTATCAAAAATGACTCCATTTAGCAGTCAGGCCTCGGGCCTCCAAAGTAAGGGAAGTGGCAGAGGACAGTCAACTTTCACGCTCATTGATATAAGCTATATTATATCTGTGTATCTGTGGTCTGGAGGTAGCCTACGAATATTGTCTGAGGATTTCTTAAGTTTCTGAGGAAGAATCATAATTTGGCGCTACCCGTCAAGGTCATTACACCATGTACCATAGAGATACTTATTGCCTTCTAACGAGGAAACAAGTAGACACGGCACTCTCACACATAGTTCTTCCAAGATGGATAATGAGATATTTTTCTCTCGAGTTACCAGGAGAAATACATATTGTAACCGCAGACCACGTCCTCGTCCTCTATGTGCTCTTTGGACTGCTCCTGGCGGTGCCTTCGATCCGGGATTCTGGCAAAGAAAAGTTTATCAGAAATCCACATGCAGTCTGAGGTGCACGATGTCTCCCTATTCACTCTGAGGATATCTCACTGTCTCGTCGACACTAGAGATGAGACACGCTGCCTCCGCAGCGCTACTGATAGCGTTCACTTTCATGAGACTGCGTTCACGTACGCTGGAAGAACCATCAACATCGACACTGAACCAGTTCTCCCCAGCTGAACATTTCATACGAAATTTGTTAAGAATATCTAGACCAGCATTGACACAAATTTAGCAGGGAATGATTTCGAGGGCTTTCGCAAACACGGTCATGATGAGTTGTTTGCCTGGGATGGAAAGTGCGTGTTTCTGGGTATACACAGAAAGTTCTATCTGAGTTGCTCAGACATCTTTTAAAGACGCTGTTGCGTACCTCGATAGCTCCTCCACCTGTGACCACCTGCCCATTTCTGACCACACGGTTGACGACCATGATTGCATCGTGAAGGCTCCTCTCAGACTCTTCCATAAATTGGTCGGCACAACCATGCACTCTTCAAACAGATTGTAGCGTTCACCACCAATCTGTCTTTCCTCAAACGTACCACACGTGCCGAGATGATCTCTGCCAATGTCGGAGCAAGTGGATTGGACAGAACCTCCAACAACATGTACGACTCGTCGGAGATCAGTAGCCTGCAACACGTCCAGCGCAGATGTCACGATCGACAAACCACTGTTGCGCCTATTTTTTCAATGGCCTCCAGTTTTCTGTCAATAATTTCCCACTCCGCATCAACAATGGCCTGATAATCAGCAACCGCCTCTACTCGGACTCCAGCATTGCCTTTCTCTGCATTCAGCTCTAGCTCTACATTGAGACAGAGGATAAGAGGGTTCTTGAACGGCTTGGGCTGTTGTTCCGCGCCAGCGTGTGTAAACGTTTTCTTGAAGGCGACTCCTCGCACGAGAAGAAAATCCTGCATGCTACCTCCGGCGACTTTCTTCACACCAATCAATGATTCATTGAGATCGTTTTGATCTAGACTTTGGACGGCGTCAACAGTAGACGCAGATACTTGAATAGAGAGAAAGACGAGATGGAACGCCGAAATATTCCGAGATCATCGATTCTACAGACCCAGAAAAGGAAAGATTGAATAAGAGGTATGATGTATCGTGCTGAAGTGTCGGGTAACGGATAACGGAAGTTGTTCCTCAACGATCCACCATGCTTCACTTGTTGAAAAAATTGGACCAGAGCTTTGGCGCCAACGCCTTCGAAAGTGAAGACTGTTTGCATCCATGACTCAAACTTTTTCCAAAGTCGATCATTTTGACATGAAAGCGGATGCGAGACAAATACTCCTGGAAGAGGAAGTGAAAGGCATTGTCGGAGGTCAGCGAAAACAAGCCGGAGCGAAATTTACATACATACCGACATAACTAGGAACCCTCAAAATGGATGTTGAAGACTTCCTGCGGGTTCCCCGCAATGAAGCTGTCGATCTGGTCGACTTCTGTGTCAATTCCTTCGTGAACGACGCAACTAGTGGGCATCGGAAGGCATTATACAATTTCAACAAGTTCGCGCTATTCGGCGAGATCGGACATGGGTGGATGATTCAGTGAAAATCACTCGGAATTAAATAGGAGACAAGCCTGCGGGGGATGGTTTATCTGTGGAAGGCAAAAAAATTGCAACGTTGTTTGTGTACAAAGCAATGATGATAGGTATGTGCTATAGCGTTGATCTTTTTCACCCACAGCCACAGAAGCCAATCGCTGTGAGGGGAGCAAAATCAGCAGTGCCCGATGTGACAATGACATTGCAAAAAAATTACAAGCCCATAGCGTATTTCGAGGATGAAGCAATACCTGTTCAGTTTTATCAGGCGATGGAACTTGAACAAACCACCTCGGTAATGTACACGAAGACATGTACATGGCCCGCACCCATCCGGAGCATTTATCAACAAGTATTAGTACAAGCTTTTTTGCATCGTTAATCCTCATCTTTCGGGCCAGGCTTATGCCCTCACTAGGTCAACTCGTGGTTCTTTACGCAAGATAGTTCGAATGGGCAGTGACACCTTGTATCGGTGGGCATATGCTGCTCATTGTTCTCTTGTTGTCTCGGATTGGCGCTCGATCAATAAGGAAGCAGCTGAAGCCATACTTCGGGACGTGTATCCCAACACTTCGTTCAAAGTGAGGCAGGGATATCCTGTACTTGAAAACATCGCGGTCTATCTTCTCAATACTGAGCTTGGCGTTGGCAAATGGCTAGCCAATCGGCAATCACATTGGGATTCCATTCCAATGATAAATCAAGCCATGATAGTGGTGAATACGGTGGTCAGCTTCTGTGACGATGCTTGGACAATCATCTGTAAAATATTTCGTGGAAAAATGCAGCAGGCTATCATGCTAGGTGAAGTTTCATTGACAGGTTTGCTGTCGTCGTTCGTGACAATTTCACCCTTGCCTTATGTTGATCTAACCTGGGTGATGCAAGGTATGACAGGGCATTAGACGATTGTTTTGGATTCTTCAAAACACCCACATGGCAATATCCATTGAAGGACGTCCGTCTGGTCCAATGGAAAATGGGTGGTTAAAGTAGCCTCTCCTAATGAATTGGAAGCAATGAAATCTCTACTTGGTGTGCCCGGGATTGCCCAACTGGAAGGTTCATTCCAAGTAACCATCGGTGAACACAAAGGAACAACTCTTCTATTTATGCCACACTACACTGATGAAGGAGTAGTGGACGCTGACGACGACCATGATGCAAGGTAGGTCAATTCTTCCCTTTTTATTAGCCTACACAGTTCTCAACATTAGGCAAGAAGGGAGTTCAAATGCTCTTTGTGCTATGCACAATAAGGGCTGGCATCACCATGACGGTTCACCCGGGAAATGTCATCAAAGATGATAAACAAGGAATCATTCTTATTGACCTTGGCATGGCTGTTCGCGCTCAGGAGTGTCTAGATCCTGAAATGCGCCCGGACAGTTATTACTTGCCTCACGATAATGAAGAGTTAATAGTTGAGGAGGCAGAGAAACCAGACAGCCCGTGTGATTAGGAGAAGAACTACTACTCTGTATTCAACTTGTGAGACTTAGAATAACTTGAACGCAATCGTGTGTGGCTACAGAAATCGTACGCGACATTCAAAATAGTGAGAAAAGAGAAAGAGTCAGCTTGGGGTCCGTGATGATCGTCGTACAACGAGTTTGTCGAGTTGTCTGCGATATCGTGATTGCATAACATGCCGATCCAATATCAGTGATGCAGTTGTTGGGCTCAAGTTAAGTGTGTGTATTACACGGCATGCAGAATATCGACTCTATCATGAACTGGCTGGTTACCGCTGGTAACATCACCGGTGATCATGACGGCCAACTGCTGGTAATGTTACCAGTTCGAATATCTGTTGCCCAGCCTAACTGATGAGGTAAACGCGTCCACCTTCAGCATGTCTGGACGCGACGCATCCTGTTCTTTGCCTGACATCATATCTCATAGCTCATATTTGATCTCTTGATCTCCCTTAAAGCCTGCTCTAGCTTCGTCATTTGCTTAAATATCATCAATCAATTTTCTCGTCTCTTGTGGTATGAATACATTTTTGTAGATATCCATTGCTCGAAACAATATAGATATCAATGGCTTGAAGGTGAGCCTGTCGTTAGAACTTCTAAGACTGCCTCCCTCTTCTTATTCATGTCTGATACACCAGCCTCTCCGTGATGTCTTCATCTCCTTGCAAAGCGCTGCCACTCTGTAATCACAAATTTGCCACGACCCCTTTCGTCAAGGCCAATGTCCACCTCCAGTTTAATCATTTTCTTCTACCCGAAGCCATCTCCGGAGAAGGATTGATCGTTACGGCGGGACCACCAGCCTTACGTGTTGAGGACAAATGTAGTGGTCAGACCTGAGGCAGTGACCAAGTGCGGAACGTACGCCACCATTTCATCCGCCCTGGCACCTTGAATGGAGAGCGGATTTCAAAGGTCGGTACAAAGATCCGTCATAGTTCCGACGATTGGAAGCAAAATCATCCATCCATCCGCACCACACAGAAGGAGCTCAAGGAGGTGATGAACGTTGTCGACATGCATGGCGACATACATTTTTGTCATTGAAAATCAAAATTTGGCCAGGCGTCCGCCTGATATATCGTTGTATGACGTTCTGACTTCATTGACAAACCCATACCCCACAAGAGTTCATGTCCACGACGAACATCTTGATGTACGTAGTCACTCAATCGCCTCCTTTTCAGATGTTATGTAATGGTTCGCTACCCATTTTGACACCAATCTCTATCTCAGAAGACATTTCCTCGCTTTCGAACCGAGACTGAGCCGAGGCCGTTGCTCCAGAGGATGTCCTGTGGGCCAATTTAATTTTAATCCAATGATTAGCTCTGACTCGCGAGCTCGCGAGCCACGGACGTGTTGCAGAAGTTGTAAGCACGTACACGGTGCTCTGCCAAGGAAGGGTGAGGGAGTACTGTGCTCGGTCAACCTCCCTAGGTGATGAGGAGCGCAAGAACAACGCGTGTGTCAAACTCTTATATGCATTACCAATTCGTACGGCCTGCATGATACGTCGTTGACGCTGTGAGTTATCAGTGCTATATCACATAGCATGGATCACCTCATTAGCCATGTGATTGTCAGAACGCTGTCTGACCTTGTCCTCTGGAAGCCAGAGACGTTTATGGTTTCGAAGAGCGGTGATTTCGTGATAGTGCAGGTAACGATCTTTTCACTCCATTCAAGCTCAAAGCTCGAAATCGAGATTTTTTGTAGATGGGAGAGCCAAATCGTCCAGTCTCTCTCTATGTGAGGCCATTGTGAGGTTCAAAGGCTGCTGTTCGTCTCTCGGGCCTTGTGAAATCTGGGATGATTGCCTCCTACAATATGTTCAAATGTCTTGAGGCTGTTCTCGATTGTCGTTAGTATTAGAGGAGGGCACGAAATCAAAGAATACAGCTCAAAATGACACTGGATACTGAAAACTGTGAAGTTCCTGCGCACGACATACCCCAAGACATCCAAGCGGCTGAAGCTGCTCTTGCCGACAGGGCTTCTAAGCCTGCCATACGACTCCGATACAATAAAACAATTACCAGTGATCCTGACGGTATACACAGAAAGGTATAAGATTTGCTCAATAAGTGACCACTTGATCAATTTTCCATCCACCGCGCAGTCTACCTCCGGAAGGGATGCTCAAGTTTATATCAAAATCGTCGAAATCTGTCAAGGTCATGCGGGTCGTCATGCTTGTATCTTACGAGACCAATGTTGAACAATCAAACATTCTTGAGGCTTGTCCACGTTCATGTATCAGGATAACTTTAGGTGTACTATCAAGCATGCTACAACCTGCAGGCGACATAAATGAATGTGATATGCATGAACTTGAGTGGTACAAAACCATTCCTAAAGTCTTGAAATGACAACTTCCTTACGCTATATGGTTATGTTTCATTCTTGCGAAAGTGAAAGTGGACCCTTTCATAACACTACTCCTTGTCTATAGTCTGATACAGGCACGAGAGATCTTTGTGCACGTCACTTAGCTAGCTGATGGGTAGCAAATAGTACAAGTCTGAGCTCTGAATCTCTTGGCCTACAGAAGAGCGTCAGACAACCTAGCCAGAAGAAAAGACCCAATAATTATGATTCAAATAGTGATACACTCTAGCAATGTCTATCTATGTTCCTATTAAGGACGAAGAGAAAATTGCCGCAAACGGTATCAAAGGGCCACATAAAGTGCGGCACTGGGATCAGAACACATGTCCATACTAAAAAGTATTTCAGATTCTGTCGGGTTAGATGTCCGGTGATTGAGCGCGCGCTCTGTGTTTCGGAACTACGGAGCGGCCGCCAGGGGCTCAAGTAGCGCAAAAGGCGGGAAGAATCGATACAATAGCTTGTCGAAGTGGCATGGTTTATTCTAATAGGAAACACGGGACAAAAGTCAATCTGATTATAGTATGTGTGATGGTCAAGGCAGAGACAGGGGACGGGTAAGTAGAAGGCCAATAACGCAGCAACCCGGTCGAGTTGACAATGAAAGGGCAGGCGCAAACTGATTCATCGATGGAATTGAGACTCCGCTGCACAGCCTTCTTGAGGTTGCCTCAGCCCACCACCTCGTAGCCCCTCAACCTTGTCCTTCCCCTCAACCCTTTCCTTGTTCTTTTATCTTCATCTCCGTGAGTGTCTTCTGCTTTAGTATTCTTTTTCTTGTCGTCAATTACAATAACGGCGAGTTACTGCATAGTCACCGCACAGCATCAGCGAGCGGGCGTGGCGTCTATCGAATTTTCTTTGTATTCGATTACCCATCATCGACCTCAGGGCAGACAGACTAGCAACGGCTATCCTATTGACTGCCTGCCCTCTGTCAGCCGCCGGGAGGTATCCACGTTACTGGCATTGACCAGTGCCTGATCCACACGCCCTCCTGCCCTCAGCCCCTAGAAAAGCCCGTTCCTTTTGCTTTCCTCTATAACCTCCCCCAGTACATCGCTTAATCCATTCACACTTTTTCCCCAGATTTTTCAATCATAGCATATGGCAGACTCCTCCTCTCATAGACTCGACCTTCGTGTTGGTGGGAAATATCGGTTGGGCAAGAAGATAGGTTCTGGCTCTTTTGGTGCGTTATCCGCTCTATCTCTATTCTTTCCATCCTCATGAATTCCCTCTATGTAGGCGACATCTACCTGGGAATCAACATCATCTCAGGCGAGGAAGTCGCTATCAAGCTTGAATCCGTCAAGGCCAAACATCCTCAGCTCGAGTACGAATCCAAGGTCTACAAGACTCTCGCTGGTGGTGTCGGTGTCCCTTTTGTTCGGTGGTTCGGCACAGAATGCGACTACAACGCCATGGTGCTCGATCTTCTCGGACCTTCTCTCGAGGACTTATTCAATTTTTGCAATCGCAAGTTCAGCTTGAAGACAGTCCTTCTACTTGCTGATCAACTGGTGAGTCATTCTATGTAGGCGGTGCTACTTGCCGAGTTGTGGGTGATTGACACCTGTCCAGATCTCTCGTATTGAATACATCCACTCTCGCAACTTTATCCACCGCGATATCAAACCCGACAACTTCCTGATGGGAATAGGCAAGCGTGGCAACCAGGTTAACGTCATCGATTTTGGGTTGGCGAAGAAATTCCGCGACCCAAAGACCCACCTTCATATTCCATACAGGGAGAACAAGAATCTGACAGGCACTGCTCGTTACACTTCCATCAACACCCACTTGGGTGTCGAGCAAGCTCGTCGCGATGACTTGGAATCTCTTGCCTATGTTCTGATGTACTTCCTCCGAGGCTCCCTTCCATGGCAGGGACTCAAGGCTGCTACCAAGAAGCAGAAATATGACCGCATTATGGAGAAAAAGATGACTACCCCCACTGATCTGCTCTGCCGTGGTTTTCCCAACGAGTTCGGCATTTTCCTGAACTATACCCGTGCTCTTCGCTTCGACGACAAACCGGACTATTCCTATCTCCGCAAGCTTTTCCGCGACCTCTTCGTCCGTGAGGGTTACCAGTATGACTACGTTTTCGACTGGAGTGTTCAGCGCAATGCCCAGGACGAAGCTAAGCCTTCCGCCAGGCGTAAGGTTGTCCAAGACGAAGAAGACCATCGTGCGACCGACCGAATGTGTGTGCATATCCACTAATGTATTTTCGATACTCACGACGTTTTTTCTTAGGCTTCGCTCGCACACTCGTCAAGCTCAGCAGGCCCCCTCCGGCCCTGTCGGCGGCCAACAGCGCCCGGGACGTGGCCGCGAAGCTGACCTTTGGTAAATTCACTCTGAAGGTCCTTCTCCCGGTCTGTGCGCTTCAGGTGTGGTCCAGCGATGTGGTTGTGGATGTTTAGCTGCAGAGGTGTTTCGCTTGGTCTTCGGTGTTCTCCCATGGGCGAGCTGTACGCGCAGCGAGCTGCGAATATGTCGGGGGGTGTGGCAAGGTTGGAAAGTTACGGTTGGGGCACGTCCGGTTCGCCGGTCCTCAATAATGTGCTCTCGGCTTCCACTCGTTATATTCCTACTCTCGATATGTCTCCTCGTGTGTCCGAGGCTAGTTTTGCCCGACTCAAGAGCAACGGTTCGTTGCTCTACACCATTACGACCTCCTTTACAACAAGGCTTGCTTGTGCCCTCAATTCTTTCTTCATACGGACGCTGTTTTCTTTTCAAGCCATATCCACCTTTCCTGTAAGGGGGGAGGGGGTGCGGCCGCCTCTAGTCTTACCTCCCTTGTGATGTTACTTTGATTCCATTCCATTCTGCGCCCGTAAATATCCCACCTTATTGTGCGGATCTATTCCCCTCCACCACATTCTCAAGATTCATGACTTTTACTTCCTTTTATAACGCTATTGTCCTGTATCCTCAATCGCTCCTTCCTTTCTACACACACTTTTATCACTCTTATCCCTTTTCTCCCTCGTATTTGTTGTCCTCTCATCCCCACCTCTTCTAGGATGTCTTACTAGTAGGATTCCGTTGAGGGCGAGTGGAGTGGGAGAGGGCGCTGCGTCTGGTCTTGCGGCAGGTGGCAGTGTTGAGGAATTCACGACGGGTTTACTTCTAGGTTCTTGCGTGACACCCTTTATCAGTACGATTTTATGAGCCTTTATGATACTTGACCCTCCTCTCCACTCTACTAGTAACTTGTCAGGCGCGTCTTACATTGGTTCTCCTACCGTCGTGTATAAATTAAATATATGAACGTTGGACGTATAATTCAAGTTGAGCCAAACATGTCTTTGGGAGCGACTCGGACCAAACAAACATTACACGTCCACAAAATCCTATTCCACGCAGAGCGGCGAAGCTCTCCAATGGCTTCCTTTGCTATGGTTCTTCCCTCCAAGAAGGAGGAGGAGAGCGGCCTGAGCTCGTACTACAATAACAAGACCACAATCATCCAGGAGGCCCGCGTATTCAATGAATCGCCCATTAGCCCACGCAAGTGCAGATTACTCCTCACTCGGATTGTGTATCTCCTTTGTGTTGGCGAGACGTTGACATCGCAGGAAGCCACTTCGCTGTTCTTTGGGACTACAAAACTATTCCAACATAAAGATGTGAGGCTCTTCCCAATCGGCAAAGTTCAGCAATAATTGACCTTGTCCACAGAGCGCGCTGCGGCAGGCCGTGTACATGGCTATCAAGGAACTTGCAGAATCAGCAGAAGATGTTATTATGGTCACCAGCAGTATCATGAAGGATATGCAGCCCAACTCTGAAGTTATTTACCGTTCAAACGCCATCCGAGCCCTCAGCCGTATCATCGATGTAGGTCAGCATCATACTTGAATATTGCATTGGCTGATTTACACCATATCAGCCGTCAATGACACAAGGTATCGAGCGTTTCTTCAAGGCTGCTATTGTCGATCGCAATCCCAACGTTGCTTCCGCTGCCCTCGTCTCTGCATACCACCTCTTCCCTTTCGCGAAAGATGTCGTCAAACGTTGGGCGAATGAGACGCAAGAAGCTGTCAACACTAAATCTTCCCCTTCGTTCTATGACGCAACCATTGGCACTGGCGGTGGTGGAATTCTTGGATTTGGAGCGGCACCACAGCCCACTACGCAAAACACGATCATCACGTCGAGCTATTGCGTTCAATATCACGCTATTGGTCTTTTGTACCTCATTCGGCAACAAGACCGGATGGCTGTCACGAAGATGATTCAACAATATTCAGGTGGAAAGCCTGGTGCAGGGTCAATACTAAAGAACCCAATGTCAATCTGTATGTTGATACGGTACACAGCTAAGGTCATGGAAGAAGATATCAAGTGAGTGTCAGCACTAGTAAGGCAAGAAAATCACTTATCTTTACGGCCAGTCTTCAACGCCCGATGCTGGAGTTCATTGACGGCTGGTTGAGGCACAAGAGCGACATGGTCAACTATGAAGCCGCGCGCGTCATCTGTGAAATGAAGAACGTCAGTCCCCAACAATTATCGAAAGCCATTTCAGGTGATTGTTTTGACGAGCGTTTGAGGTATCTGCGACTTACAAATACTAATAGTCCTTCAACTTTTCCTGTCGTCACCTAAATCTGTCCTTAAATTTGCTGCTACACGTACTCTCGCCACTCTTGCTCTCACACAACCTGCCGCTGTTGCTACATGTAACGTTGACCTAGAAGCACTCATCGCTGATTCTAACAGGAGTGTTGCTACCTACGCAATAACTACTCTGCTCAAGGTCAGCTTTTTTGATTTAACTGTGACCTTATTCAGGCTTACTGGTGTTATCGAAGACTGGCAATGAGGCTTCGGTTGATCGTCTCATGAGGCAAATCACGGGTTTCATGGCTGAAATCACGGACGAATTCAAGGTCATCATTGTTGAGGCCATTCGTTCACTTTGCTTGAAATTCCCGACGAAACATGCTTCTATGCTTACGTTCCTCTCGGGTGTGCTTCGCGATGAGGGTGGCTATGATTTCAAACGTGCTGTCGTTGAAGCGATGTTCGACATGGTCAAATTTATCTCCGATGCGAAGGAACAGGCCCTATCTCACCTATGTGAATTCATTGAGGACTGCGAGTTCACTAAGCTTTCTGTTCGCATCCTCCACCTACTTGGAATGGAAGGCCCCAAATCACCACAGCCTGCCAAATACATCCGTTTCATCTATAATCGGGTTGTTTTGGAGAATGCGACTGTCCGAGCAGCGGCTGTTGCCAGCTTGGCTAAATTTGGCATCAACTCGGTCGACTCCGCACTGCGGAAGAGCATCACTGTTCTCCTGAACCGGTAATTGCCCCCATACGCTTTACTTGTCGTTTGCTGTCTTCTGACAGCTCATACATAGTTGTTTGGACGATGTCGACGACGAAGTTCGTGATCGTGCTGCACTTTATTTGAAGACGTTCAAGGAAAAGCCGTTGGCTGACGCATATGTCAAAGAAGGTGAAGGTGTATATTTTTGTTTGCATGAGAATGCCGACTAACGTTCATTCAGAGTCTGTATTCTCTTTGGCTGTTCTGGAATCTAAGCTTGTAGCATACGTCAAGGATCCGTCCTCCAGCACTCAAGCGTTTGATATCTCGTCAGTCCCGAAGATCAGCCGCTCCCAGGCCGCTCAAGACGCTACTCGTGAGTAAGGATGATGAAATTGGACTTGAAATTGATCCTTCTTCAGGTCCAAGCACATTGGAGACTATTGGCGTTCCCACAACCAAGAAGGCCTTAGATTCACCTCCTCCGCCGACGGCTGCGGAGAAACAATCAGCGTATGTACAACAACTTGCGGAGGTCCCAGAGTTTGCTTCGTATGGTCCTGTGCAAAACAGTTCAGAAGCAACCGAGCTGACCGAGAGCGAGACCGAGTATCAGGTCTCGTGTGTTACACATATCTTCGCGGAGCACATTGTCTTCCAGGTTAGTAACATCCATCTTATTATATGTGTGTCGGAGTCTTCTGAGCAGTATGCGTCGATTCTAGTTCAATGTATCGAACACACTACCCGATACCGTTCTCGAAAATGTATCTATTATCATGCAAGATCAGTTGGAGGATCCTACTCTCACTGAGGACTTCATTATCCCTCTACCTACGCTGACTTCCTCCAACTCTCCAAGTATCATCTATGTCTCCTTCACGAAAAAAGAACCCTATCCCATTGGCTCCTTTGCATGCACGCTCAAATTCGTCACTAAAGAGCTGGATCCATCGACAGGCGAACCTGAACAGGATGGATATGAAGATGAATATCAGGTCGATGAGATTGAAGTTGGCGCGCCCGACTACATAATTCCCAACTATGTGACATTCGGTGCTGAATGGGACAGGCTGCGTACATCACCCAGCATTACGGAAACGTTTGCCTTGTCAAGCATGGAGAGCATTAAAGGTTGGTTTTTACGATACCTGCCCTTAAGATATGTATGGCTGAGTTTGTTATAGCCGCTTGCGACTCCATTATCGAAGTTCTTAATATGGAACCTTTAGGTGGAACTGAGACACCGGCATCAACCTCGGTCCACACCCTACAGTTGTCTGGACTTGTGCCAGGTGGAGGAGGGAAAGTGGTTGTCCGCTGTCGGATGACGTTTTCACAGGGCTCGGGGGTGACGTTGGAGTTGGGGGTTCGTGCAGAGAAAGAAGAAATTTGTAACCTTGTGTTGGATGCTGTTGGGGGTTGAAACTTTTCGTTAGACTAAATTTTTTTCTCCTGTTGGTTCAATGCAAATTATGTACGGCTGCATCGGAGTGCCTTGACCTTTCCGGACGGGACATACCTAATAATAGCCGCGGCGTCCGCAGCTGATGGGTAACCGGTTCGGGTTGGGGTTTCGTGTTGAAAATCGTATGATGAATATCTAGACGATCAATAACAGCTCTTTAGCGTATTATTTCACGTCTGAGCACTTCTTATCTTGACCACCACCTTGTAACGACTCTATGTCTTCACCATCTCTGCCGTCGGCGAAGGTTATTCATGTAGACACTCGCGGTGCTGTGATTTTATCCGAAGAGTCTCCCGAGGTACGTGCAAAGAGTCGATCCTTTGGTCGTACTGGCCCATTCATTACGTTGTGCAGACTCGGGACAGCAGGGGGATTTATTTTCCTAACTACATAGAACCGGTATCACACATTGCAGTCGACGTGAGTATACTTATGCGTGGTTGTCGGCAGACCCGGGATGCTTACCGTACATACCCAGGTCGGCGGATCGCTCGCAAAGGTCGTTTACTTTACACGATCACCAGACCCACCTTCTTCGCCTTCTGTTGTTGCAACTCATGGTTCTGCGAGTCCTAGCACTATATCCACTCCCCGCTCTATCTCGCCTTCCACAAGTCAACATTCACTTGAAGTTGCAGCTTCCCCATCCAGATATAATGGCGCATTGACACCATTGGTACTGGAGCCTCACGCACATGCTATTTCTGGCCTTGATAACGGTCTCCTGCGCGACTCCCTCATACGACGAACATCACAACATTTCCCTGGTGGCTCACTGAATTTTGAACGGTTCGAGACGGACAACATCCACGAATGTGTCGAGTTCATCTCGTCTCTAATCGAACGTTCTGCCACGGTAAACCATGTCCCGATCGAGCAAATGCGACGAGGCGTGAAGATTATGGCGACAGGTGGCGGCGCGCACAAGTTCTACGAGCTGTTCAAGGACACATTACAAGTAGAAGTACGGCGAGAAGACGAGATGGAATGCCTTATCGAGGGTCTCAAATTCATCACCCTCATTCCGGACGAGGTGTACTACTTCTCCGACGAACTCATTCACTCCGCATCCAATCCGATAGTTAGCAGTCATACATGTTCCTCTGGCAAGCCCATAAATGGCGCTCTGGAACGACCGAGTCCGGATCCACCCGAGTTTGGTGTGACCTTCGTGGGTAACCCGACTCCTCAGCTCCCTTGCTTGCTGGTCAACATTGGATCTGGTGTATCTATCATCAAGGTAGACGAGGATGGCACATTCGAGCGTGTCAGCGGAACAAGTGTAGGTGGAGGAACGCTATGGGGCTTGCTGAGTCTTTTGACACCGGCGACGACCTTTGACGGTAAGCGCCCGTTTTAGCATGCTATATGGGCTGTTCCATGACACCTCGTGTTTCAGAGATGCTTGCGTTCTCGGATAGAGGAGACAATGCGCATGTCGACATGCTAGTGGGTGATATTTATGGGCAAGATTACAGCAAACTGGGCTTGAAGTCGACCACTATCGCCAGTTCGTTTGGCAAAGTGTTCAAAAAGGGGGGAAAGAAGAGCAATTTCTCGCCTGAAGACATTAGCCGCAGTCTATTGTACGCGGTGTCGAACAATATTGGTCAAATTGCGTGAGTCGTATAGTTTATATATATAAGGTGAATCGGTATTGATGACCCTGATACATCTAATCTAGTTATATGAATGCAGAGAAATACAATTTAGATAGGATCTACTTTGGGGGTTGCTTTATTCGAGGTATGTATGTATGCTCTTGGCGGTTTGGAGAAGGCTGATGACAGATCGCAGGACACGCTGCTACAATCACTACATTATCGTATGCTATCCGCTTTTGGAGCAAGGGGACGAAGCGTGCTTTGTTTCTGCGACACGAAGGATTCTTGTGGGTTCTGTTCTTCCTTTCAAGTGCATGGACATGGACTGACTTTTTATGTAGGGGAGCCATTGGTGCATGGATCAGGAACATAGATTCCGCCGAAGACTGAAGGGATGTTTGTGCATATCTACCATGGATTTAGATAATAGCCATTATACTTACACGTTCACGAGGGATAATTATAAATTTGAGGTGAGCCGGGTTTTATCACCATCCGGCACGAATATGATGACGATTGAAACACATGACTGCTGAGTGAGACTAATATCACTCATCTGGGACATCATTTGTGTCTCATGAACTGATGCAGATCGTTTCACAGCTCGTAGGGTTGGTTGTACAGAAGTCGAGCAGAGATGGATCGCGACAGACACAAAGGACAATGTACATAAAAATCCCATCAGGGTTTGAAGCAATGCATGCATAAGGCACGGATCTGATAGTGCGATCAAAGACTTTTTTATAAAGAGACGTGGGAAAGTGACAGGTTCGAGTTAAAGTGCTATGGTCTTGCAAGTTTGTAATACCCTCTTTTCGTTTCCTTTATTCTTGCCCTGAGGAGTCCCCGCATCTGCTGTCCTTTCCTGCCCCCCATGTCCGATCTCACTCCAACAGAAGTTCCCAAGGACAAACAGAAGAAACCCAGACATCGCCATACCCCCGCCCAGCTCGCTGCTCTCAATGAGCTCTACGACAAAAATGAACATCCTTCTCTCGAGTTACGCTCGTCTTTGGCAGAACGTCTCGGAATGTAAGCCCTACATATACCCCCCTCTTTGTCGATCTCATATTAATCATTTTCCCAGGGAGACAAAGACCGTCAATGCCTGGTTTCAGAATAAAAGGGCATCTTCAAAGAAAAGGACCAGGAGTATTCCGTATAGTGTTCCATCTGCAATATCGTCCTCTACTGCTTCCTCTTCGAACAATTCTAATCGCCACCCCTCTGATTACGACGACTACTTTTTCGACGACAACTATCTCCCTTTAGACGAATATTCTCGAGCAGATTACCCTGGCTACTCGGATTACTCTCATTTTACTTCCGAGACAGATTCTATGCCCAGGCGATTGCGTATTCGTCCCTCTCCTGAACAGACTGATGAGCTTCGAAAGTTGTACGACATTACTCCCCATCCAACAACTGATCAGCGTCAAACGTTGGCGGAACGCATTGGAATGTAAGTATCTCCATCTTGATTTCCCTCTATCCCCATTTATGTCATCTTCTCTGTGTTGACAGGCGTTATCAAAGTATCACAAATTGGTTCCAAAATCAACGCAGCCTTGCGAAAAAGCGAAAAGAGGACGATGTAGACGGGCTTGGGCCAATATCATCCACTGACCACCACACTGAACCTCGAACATACTCGGCATTTCCTCCTCCATCCAATCATCCTTCTCTTGGGTTACCGGCTCCACCTCCATCCGGTCAAGCATCAGCACCTGTGTCTGGATCCCATCGGCGCTCTCCTAGTATTTCACCTTCTCTAGATAGCCGTTCTCCCCGAAGGTCGTCCTCTCGTCGTAGTTCGACGCCGTATAGTGTTTCTCATTCGTCATTATCACGCCCACGACGATCACGGCCGGAGCCATATCAGCTCGATGCCCTTAAGGACCTTTACACTAAGACATCCACACCGTCTATCGAGGAGCGGTCGGCTCTTGCTCTCGAAATTGGCATGTAAGTGCTGATCAATCATTCGAATATAAATGAGGCTAATTTGCCAAATAGGGATGTCGGCAAAGTGACCAATTGGTTCAGAAATTTGCGTCAGACAGCCCGGAAACGCGATAAGCAATCTAACGGTGCTGACGACGACGACGACTATTCTCTCAACAGTGTCGTTCCATCAGCTTCTGCTTCACGATCTGGTTCCCCGTTTTTCCAGTCATATTCATCGTCATCATCGATGGACCTTGATAACGATGACGATATGAATGGAGTCCATTCTGATGTCGGCAGCGAGGACGAATATCAGGAGGCTGTCACCCCGCCACCGGAGCCCGTATCCGATATTACTGCCGCCGCTACATCCACTCCACCATCATCATCATCTCGTATGGCGATCAACGAACTCGGCCTCGCTATTGATTCTGCATCGTATGCAGAACTAGAGAAGGCCACAGCTACCCAGTATTCTGGGATCAAAATCGAGGATGCTTTATTGCTTCTTAGTTTCCATCAACATATCATGCATTAAAAAGAACCGAAGATCATCACACTGTCATTGTGTTGTACGTTGATTTTTAATCTATCTTTTTTGAACGTCTAGAACTGAATACCTAATTAGAATCATCATTGATGTATCCAGTATCGAACCAGGCCGCGAGCAGATTATTTATTTTAACTGGCATATTCTCTCATCCAACCTGATCTATCATTTTGAGATCATCAACCCACGTCAATCCTTATTTTAATCCGTAAACCATTTACACTTTACACGCCACTCTAGTTATTTCTCGTCTGCCTTCCGACTTGAGGGAAATGTCCTCAATCGTTCCTTCATTTCACAATCACTCCAAAATCAATCCGGCATAGTTGTACTAGAGATCAAAATGAAATCGATTTGTAGCCCTTAATAAGAATAATATGATAGAGAGACTGCTCATGTGGGAGCGTCAGAACCCTTGTAGAGTTGTGGTCTCCATCGCGCGTCACCGACAGGATTAGATGCCGTTCCCAAGGTTGCAACATCCACCTCTTTTTCAACACATGTTCATTTCTCCACTACTAACGATATCTGATTGACAATTCTGTCTTTCCATCATGTTATCTTCTGGCATGCATCCTGCAATAAATTGACCCACCTTGCACATTTCATCAAGATACGTGCGTGGGTCCTGCAGCTGGGGACCTGGTCATCCAGAAAAAGGAAATGGCACCCTAGATCCGAATCACTGCATATGGTGGCTATGTGCCAAAGATGGAGCACTTCGAGTTTACTGTTGACTAAGTGCAGCCAGAAACCATCCCCAGCCGGTAGGTACAAGGCTCGAAGTACTGAAAACTTCTTTCTCAACAGACAGAGACCGTTCCATTTAGGGAAGGCTCGGCTCAGCAACCAGAGTGGTTCCTTGCAACATACTTTGGCAACAGCGGACTCTGAAGTACTTGTAAACTGGACCACTTTCAAACTGTACTGAACTGTGCTATTAGGATTGCGCAGCCGTAGAGAAAAATTGGGAAATGGGTGGGAATAAACATGAAAAGAAGGGAATCGAGCTGGCTGATTTGATCTGATTTATGCACACATCAACACAACAAAGAACCAACATCAGCAGGGGCAAGGAACTCACAGATCATACATCACACAACATATGCACAGCAGCATACTGTGACATGAACCTGCCATTTACACATGCCCATTCACATCTATTGTGAGAAAAACTATCTTGTACAACTTCTACAAATACATTGATACACAATTATGCTGATTTCTGGACAAGGTAATGTACACCGGGCCTGCTGACTCTGTAATGTAGCTTGTCATCAAACAGAAATTGTCATCATCAAAAAACCAGTGGAAAAAACTACCAGCAGCAGGATATTAAGAAGCACAAGCTAAACAAATAATTCCCTGTCAGCAAGCAAGAGCAACATTATTATTGGGTTAGAAAGCCACTCATCATAAACTTGAATTAAAGCCAACGTAACAAACTAGATACTGCCAACTGCACTTGCAATAATAATGAGAGTCGATGATCTTCTCAACAAAGGGCTGCACATCCTGTGTCAGGGAAAAAAATAGGGCCCGGCTCCAACACCTCCTGAGAGGAGAACAGTTCTGCATTATCTTCACAGAGACATGATGACTTCAATGGGTGATATTGCACATATTGTCCCATGTAATCATTGTAGGTGGAAGACCAAACTTGCCCATACACCCACCTGCACATTCCGCAACCCCAGATTAAGCACCTTTTTTTATTATGGGTTGTGAAATGGACCAATGATGATTAATATTCTCTTGTAAACATACTTAGTGAGGGCCAAAATAATAGAAGAGTTAATGGGGTACTGTACCATCTCAAAACTTCAGCACATCTTACTTATTCAAGCCTTTTAGCAGTCTCTGAATTCACAGAATGACTCCATGACTACCTTCGGTTTCAGGGCCTGTTTTTTTCAGCAAAACCCTCATGAGATGGATTTTGGCATTTTCAATGAAATGATGTTAGGGCTGAGAACTCAACACTGAGGTATGGACCCAAACCAGACAAAGTGAGTTGGGAATAAACATTGAGCAAGGTCCTGGCTGAACAAAGTGAAGTGGGGCTCAATATTGGGTTATGAAATTAAGGCCCAAACAAAGTGAGCTCGGGACTGGGACTAAGCAGGGAGTTATAGGCCAAAAGACATAGCTCATGTATAAACTGCCGGAACTTACGGTCACATATCTTACTGTAAATGTGTTATGATTCCAGATGTCTCCCTGACTCTATTGTGTTTAGAATACATCAAATGTCAAAATCCCGTTGTCGACCTCTCTTGAAATCCTTGTATAGACCAATAATGATATCATTCATAGTTAGTGTGACAATCCTGGTCGGTCATTGAAGCGAGTACCAAAGAAAATGTCTCAACACTTACGTGTGAGGAGCAATGCGCATGAAGTGAGCAGTAGAGCCTGTATACCATATTGAGCAGAATGAATGAAATTATAGATATATGTGTTGGAATCAAACCTTTATACCACCCATATACCCCTTCTGCCTGGAAGGTCTTCCATAAACAATCTATTGGATTTTTATAAAGGGTACCCTGCAGCCTGCCATCAGGACCACGTATGGTCGGTTGATTGTACATTCGTGTCAGAGCCTGGCAGCAGTGCATTACATTAGAAAAGATTCCCAACTTGGGTCAAGACATAGTGGCTCACCGTATCTGCGGGTTGCATAGCTAAACACTTGCATGCAAGTCAGGCCTATTAACCTGATATTAAATGAATACGTAAAACGTACAACACACATCCCAGAGATAGTACTACTAAGAAGGAACGTCCAGGTGCTGTCAGCAGGAAGAATGCCGTTTTGTACCAGCTGCGTTTTCGTAAAATTATAACTAGGAAGTTGAACCTTGAACCAAGCTCATTAGAGAAGACGCCGAAGTCTACAAGCTGATGATTACCAACAGAAGAACCCATGGATGTTCGCAGGATAGCTGCGTCGATTCCCCGAACGAGGCCGCGGAATCGCTCTGCCCGGAAAATGGTAGAAAGAGCGTCAAAAGAGTTTTTGTAGTAGTGTTGCGCTCCAACAGGGAGCGCTGGGGAGTAGGCCTGATGATGATCCAAACGTTATGGACACTTCACCGAGACACGAGTTTACACACCTGCATCCGAGCCTTGATCAGGAAGAGGGGGTTTCCGAATGAGGCTACAATTGGCCCCATGATACGTGAGATGCATGGATTACAGGCTTACTGCGTGCACATACCGCCAATAGCACCACTCAGGGCACCAGCAAGAACGGAAGTGAATGGAATTTGAGTTTCGGCCGAATAACCGGCGAAACGATTGATACTGTGTCTTATGGGTTCGTAAAACCCTGTATTCAAATGAGTTCGTGCGGTAGCCATGAGGACAGCATACACACCAAGACGAGACCCATTCAGAAGAATCTAGAGGGAGCCATGGCCAGTGAGAGTCATGCGAATGCTTCAAAATGACGCTCTCACTTGATAAACGTACTGAGCGGAGAATTCAGCCAAGTTCTGCAGAATTGATTACAACTTACAGCAGGACCGAGACCACGTTGCACGCCCCGTAAACCCTCATTTGTGTATGTCTTTCGGAGGACATCAACGGCATTGTTGTAAACTTTTACACCGCCCCCTTTTGCAAGCTCGCCTTGTAGCTGTAGACGCGTCTTGGCGACTTCTGCGGGGTTAGAGATAGTGACCTGATTCCAGAGATAAGTAAGGGATATTTGGCAATAATGACTTGGCTACAAGAACCGCATACCGCGATACAGGCAGCAATACCACCGCATACGAAGCCTTCCGTTGTGGAGATCGCAACGGGCTTTTGCCGTGTGGCAGATGCGGAAGACATCCACGCGTCGATGCAAAGACGGAAGAAAAAGGTATCTTGCTCAGGGGTCCACCAAATACGTCGAAGATGAAGAGATGCTCACGTGCGCACAATTGGACGACGCGAAGGATTGCCAAATGACAACTGCATGACTTCGTCATTCAGCGTCGGGACCGTCGTTGGCGTTGGCGTCCTCGCCGTTGTCCTCCCTGTTATCTTCCGCATCTTCTCCTCGCCCGTCCTCCTCCTCCTTTTCTCTCCGTTCCTCGTCATATTTTTCGGTCTCTCATTTCTGGCTTTCAATCTCTTCCTCGGATATCTGGTGGACAAGAAAGCTCTTGCAAAGAATAACTTACATTATGCCGCGCGTCCCCTTGCTTTCTCAACTCCAGCCGCTTGGCAAGCAGTCCTCACTCGATCACAATGGTCACAGAACACGCCACAATCGTTCCCGCCGTTATGCCCTAATGCACCCCTCGTTTCGTCTGCCTTGAATGACATTCTTGTCATGATCGTTCGAGATTTCGTCCTTGTGTGGTACAAGGACATCTCCTCATCACCGTCCTTTCCAATAGCTGTCTCGTCGGTACTACATGCAAGTCTGGGTCGCTTACTCGACCGAGCATCCACCATTGATCTCTCAGCTTTAATGGTCAAGAGGATTCTACCGAAGATTACGGCACATATAGAACAGTTCCGCCACTCGGAAGTTGCATTGCGTGGGGCTGGTTTAGAACGCAGGCTGACACAGTCCGAAGAACTTGATATGCTGTTAGCGAATAAGTACTCTGGTAAGGATGGAAAGCTGCACCCAGCAGTCGGAAACCTATCTACTACATTCACAAAGCAAACCGAGGAAATCCATCTCCGGCAATTGGTAGAAAAGGCCTTACCACATGTATTACCAGATGTTGAACAACGAAGTCAAGTGTTGAGGGTTGTTGTACGAGAGATTTTGGTGTGCTCCGTTTTACAACCAGTAATGGACATGATTTCCGACCCTGATTTTTGGAATCGAGCCATTGACCAGGTGGTACGTCTGTCTTAACTTCACTTGCGGTGATGAATTACATTAGTGTTCATAGGCCGGCGCAGCTATTCATCAACAGTAAGACGCACTTCCCCTTACTTTTGTATGCCTGCCAGATCAACCATGAATAGGAAATTGATAACCAAAGTTCGAAACGTTCTGGAGGCGCAGTCGCCACGATCCCAACCTCGAGTGTCGACTACTACAGTGCCACTTGCTACGGAACTGATCACAATACGTACCGACTTACGACAATTTGAATCCTTCCTTCGAAGCATAAACCGTTGTTCTTCCCTTTTGGATGCACGAAGGCTCAAAAATGATGTTTTCAGGGAAATTCGAAGAACCAGATTACTTCTTGGTAAGAGCATCTCACAATCATGCTAACAACAGTTTTATCTCACGTCAATACTCAAGCGAATCACGAAAAGGATGATTGGATCAATGGGGAGAAGACGGAGAATGTAGTAGCCTTCCTTGATCGTCTCTATACTGCGAAGCGAAGAGTCGAGGAGAGGATTGTTGTTCTGGGAGGTGATGATGATCATGACTCGGTAAGCTTTACACTGAAGTACCTAGGCTTCAACTGTATGAACAACCACCCACCACCCAGCAGATGTCTTACCAGGAAACACCTCACAAATCAGGTCTCACCCTTCGCGACATTCTCGGAAATCCCAGTTCCCTTTCGTATTTCATGGAGTTTATGGACAGACGCCACAGATCTTTACTTGTTCAGTTTTGGTTGACTGTTGAGAGCTTCAAAAACCCGCTGGAGTCCGTTAATTCAGAGTCTTCTGATGACGAGGACGAGCCGTTGCAGGATTCATCTTCATCTGCAACCATCACAGAGGACATTTCGATGATAAATGATCTCTATTTCTCTCGCTCTTCAACTCACCCAATTCTTGCATCTATATCCGAGAAACACATCAATGTTATCCGTACCTTTGCCGAAAGCCAGTTGTCACCCACACCTTCAGCACAACGCAAGGTCCGCCGAAGCGTCATGTTAGCCCAGAGGCAGATCGAAAAGGATATGGAGCAAGATTTCGAGGATTTTGAAAGGTCTGAGCTCTGGTTCCGCGTTATCGGTGATACCAACTTGGGTTCTCAAGCTAATCCTGCAGAGTATACATCTACTTCTAAACAGAGCAGGCAATTATATCCATCTCGTCCATCTCCGACAGCCATAGAACCTAGCGTTGGATTTGTTCTACAACGCACGGGAAGCGGGACTTCGCAGCGCTCCCTTGGGTCCAACCCATCTCGCCCCGAGATACGATCTTCATCGTCGAATATCGAGGTTTTAATGTCTTCTGTAAGGGATCTCGACCCTGAGTCAACGCGACCTCCATTATTTGATGATTCAGAGGACAAAGTCCAAAGAGAAGAAGAAAAGAGGATGGAAGCTATACATGCTGCCCTCACCGATATTATGGCATTGGAGCAAGAGCAAGCTGATAGGCCTTCAAAGAGAATCAAGACGACCAGTTCCAAGACATCCAGTCTTTTGTTCCCCTTTGGTCGAAATAAACGGCGAACTATGTTTGATGATGACGAGGATGAGGAGGCTGATGATGTAGATGTGGATGCAGAAGATGTGGCTACAGATGAAGCTCGAGATAACCGAACCCCGTTTCAGTTGGCTGGACCTGGTGACCTTCAATTGTCGTATGAAATCGCCCGCCTTGGTGACAAAATTGCGAACCTGGAAGCACAAGATATCATGCTCGATACCCTGATAAATAAGGCGGAGCTGACCGGTGATAAGCAAGAACTTAGGCTTCTTGTCAAATCCAAGTCGGCAATGAGCAAGGACCTTCGTGAGCTCAAATTCCAAAAGCAGCAGTACGAAGAGCAGGAGTCTGCGAATCGCTTAATTTCTGATCGTACAAAGGTATTGATCGTTAGTTCGACAGTGGGCGAAGAGGAGGGAAGATCTGTTGTGCGGTATCTGGTAGAAATTCAACAACTCGCTCCAGATGGTGGACATGTTTTGGGATGGGTGGTTGCACGCAGATACAACGAGTTTTTTAACTTGCATAACAAGCTGCGGGAACGATACACCCTTGTTCGTAATTTGGACTTTCCAGGAAAGCGGCTTGTTGCCTCACTTTCTGGGAGCTTCGTTGATACCCGGAGAATTGGTTTAGAAAAATACCTACAGGTGAGCAATACACTATTTTTGCGCGACAGGAGGTCTGACCCGTCAGTAGAACGTGGTGGCCATCCCTATTGTCTGTGAAAGCGATGAGCTTCGAGCCTTCCTTTCTCGTGATTCTCCTTTTGTTGCCTCTCCGAATCCAGCAATCTCGAAAGGAATGTCGTTCTCTGGAAAAGATTTAGTCCGCAACGTTTACCGTTCGGTGACTGAAAGCATCGACGACATGTTTTTTGGACCTTCAATGCTCGATGTTATGATCCAACGTTTGACTAGACAAGCAGCTGAATTTGCTGGAATTGTTGGCTCAGGCATTCATGATGAGGATTTCGTTGCACAAGCCCTCAACGTCAGTGGTAAAAGCTCTCCTGATGCTACATTCTTGCAACTCCCTGGAGACTTGAAACCATTAGAGGGCGAGACAAGTACATCCACATTTTCAGCTCCCATCTGCGATCTTGTGCTTGCCGTCTTTGAGCTCAACAAGCACAACAACTGGCTCCGCCGACAAGCCATCGTCATCATTCTCCAGCAAGTCCTTGGAGGGACCATTGAACGGTCAGTATATCATGGTCTTTGCTTTGGTCGACAACTGCAATTATCTATTCATTAGGAAGATACGTGACTATGTCAAGTCCTACTTCGAGGAACTGCGCCTCCTGTCGCTTATTAAAACATTTCGAGATGGCCTTTGGCCAGGTGGGAAATTGAGGTTGTCGGGCATACCCCGTTCATATGATGAGAAGATGGCCACTCGGGATGCCGCCAACAGGAAGCTCTCTGCTCTGGTTCCTGGTACGTTAGCTTCTGGAGCAACCAAGGCAAGTTGCATTAAACTCTGTTAGACCTTGCCGCCAACATGATGGGGCGAACCAACGCACGTCGTGGAGCACGAAGGATGTTTGCAGTTTTGCAGAATCGACGCCTAAATCAGCACATAGCCTATACCATTGTTGATGAGGTATGACATATGTAAATATACCTATTGACGATCAGTTGATGTTTTTCCAGCTTTTTGGTGCCTTGTTTCCTGAAACCACTATGGTGAATGCTTCAAGTCCAGGTCTTTGAGCTGCATTTCTCTCATTAGGCTTTACCTACATCTAACATTGTTGTATCTACTGAGGTCTCTACAATCTCCTTTGATGAGGTGTCATCAGCCAAGATGGGCTCAGCCACTTTGGCTTTTTTGGGTTTGTGACGGTGCATCAGAACAGAGGACGCATTCGGGTCATCATAACTATGGAAATTGCAATGTTAGGATAATGCTAATAATAACGAATGGTTTTACGCACATTTTCAAGGCATGGAGGAGATAGCCTCCTGAACCTGATGTGTTCATTGTGGGATGTGTCCGTCCTGGTAAGACCTGATATCTTCTTAGCCATGTTTCTGTGATATTTGGACTCAAGTATTGAGTTGTAGCTCGCATTTGCGTATGAAGATCTGTCAAGATCTACGAGATGTTTCAATTCAAGACCAGTACATCGGGGACAGATGTAGCAACAAACTTGGATATGAGGACTGTACACGACAATGGATCCAGATCCACCGACATATGGCACAAGTCGTTGTAAAATCGACCATGGATCGTATTGACTGGCAATGATAAGGCTAAAAGTATGTCAGTAGATGAAGACAAGGAAAAGGATTGAACCACTGACGAATCGAATTCCCCACCGAACAATTCCTCCCGCGTGTTGGTCACTAGATTGGTGACAGCTCTGCGCTTGCTAAGTCGCGATTTTTGTCTCTCTGATCGTATTTGGTCTTGTGGAATATCTGACGAGGGAATGACTTCGGCATATGAGCATTGTGCCCCAGGGCCAAGCCAGTGAAAGAGACTTACTGGGAGTGTAGCCCTCCTCAGATGTGGCCCAATTTAAAGATACCAGGACTCCGGATACAATATGTGGCCTGAAATTCATGTTCGCTACGACTGGGTATGCTGGAGGCGAGTCGGTGTCACAAATGGTTAACAATCGCCCTTGACCTGTTATATGGCAAATGTGGCTTAAAGTGACAGAGAGAAAGAGAACAATAGTCAAACCTCCCATTCGTTCTAGCATCCCTGCTACAACGAGTCCCGAAGCATCATCGACTGCAATGTATCGTCCCCCTGGCCGGATATTTGCCAAGTTCAATAATTGAGATAAGGAGTCTGTACGAAGATCCCGAATACGTGCTTGATCCTTGTTGAACCAGTAGTCACAGACATTAAATAATGTAGGCTCTATGGTCGTAAATGACTTTGAATATCTGGGCAGTTCGTTAACAATGGATGTATATACTTGGGTCAAACGTACTTTTCTTCCTTCCGCTTTTTGTACTTTTCTTTACTGTATTCTGTCTTCAGGGAGTAGTTGGCGTGTTGTTCTATTTGTTTTTTGATGATTTCCTATGTGCATAGTCAGCTCAATGGCATTGTAATATAAATAGCTGTACTCACCGAAACATGAACCCCAGTAGCTTTGAACTTTTGTATCTCCTCTATAGTGAGAGGCTGTACGAATTCACCGTCATTAATAAGCTCATTAGTGGCGTCGGTGTCCTCTTAGACTTTGTGAGAAAACAAAGTATGTGTCCGCGGTTGGCCAAGTCTTACCGACTTCCTGCAATGTGCGAGGCGACATAACCTTCAACTTTTTGTTGACTATTTCGAAAGTAAGACCATAGGGTTGATCAATCAGCTCATTTGCGTAGAAAGAACCAAGCCTTCCTATAGTGACTGTACTAGATGTTCGTCAGTACCCACACTTCAGGAAGAAAACTTAAGCGCACGAGTCTTTCTCGATTTTGACGCCTTTGATATCGCCATTCGGTATCCTGAGCAGGACCAGGTTCCCAGCTTCAATTATAGGAGACCTAGACTCCAGCACGGACAGAGGTGTGCTGGAGCCAGCCATAACGACGAGGATTGTGCACAATCGAGTGAGACCGTCAAACTTTTATAGTAGATCTGTGATCGAAGACAAAAAAGTCAATCGACCTAATATCACAAGCAATCGTTATATAAGTAACGTTGATCTTCGTATCGTAGTTTTCTTTGCATTCAACCATGGCAAAACTGGAAGATCCTCAAAATGTTCCAGGAATGAGTAGTTCCGGCGCCCTACCCAACGAACTGGCATATCTTATCACCGCATTTCTCCCAACCAGTCCGGTCGACGAACGCTCCAAAGCTTTTCTCACCCTATCTACCTTCTGCCAGGGTGTCAGGAACTCGTCCTCGAACCAGGGGAAAGACGTCGATCCCAATACGGAAGCTTTGGTTCGAGCTTTTGGCCTCCCGATAACTACTCGACTAGCAGACACCGACGAGAATGGACTTCTTGCCAGCGTGTCGTTGTTGACGGCCCTCTTCCAGGTAGACTGGAAATCCGCTGCCTCCATCTTTCAACAAGATGGAGTGCTAGAGCCAATCATGGATAGTGTTGACCTGAGTCCTTCAGAGCACCTAGCTCGTAGCGTTGCCCAACTACTCTCACAAGCAATCGGGCATAAAACATGTCGTGGTATCCTGTCTCCGCAAGCCTTAAAATGGCTGGATTTTACCTCGGAAAATTCTTCAGATGCAAATACACGTATAATCGCTACCACTGCTCTCATCAAACTATCCAAAGTATCCGCGTATGACAGCGAAGAAGCTGTAGGAGATGCAATGGGAGATGTACAGACGAGTGTCGGTAGTCAAAAAGACAAAGACCTGACTGCTACAATGAAAGCAGTTATTGTCGCAGGGGCCAGCGAGACTTCACTTTCAGACGCCGTTGAAGGATTAGCATATCTCAGTGTTGACCCTGTCGTCAAGGAAGAGCTATCTCAGGACACAGTATTCCTAAAACGCCTCTTCTCCCTGGTTCCTCGTCGTAAGACTATTGTTGCGTCTGGTTCCATTGATATCCCAACGACTCTGGGGTTCGGGATTTTATCAATTGCGTCGAACTTGTGTACATATCGCCCACGACTTACTGAAGAGCAAATACAGATGGAAAAGCTTCGGAAGATGGCAAGTACCTCTAAAGCCAATACGTCATCTGTATCTGTTCTTGACGACGACGACCACGTCAGAGCCAGGACTCGGCGTGCAATTGATGTCGGCGTTTTGGACATCTTTTCTTTTGTCATTCGGTCGGATACTGTGGGAGTACGTGCATTGACCGCGAAAACGCTGCTCAGCATTGTGGAGGAAAAGGACACCCGCGGCAAAGTGCTACAAAGTGGAGGCGCAAAGGTGCTAATGCACATCATTAAGCAGAGTATGCCTTTTTCTCAACAATCACTGAACTCTACGTCACCTCAAGTTCTGGATGCTACTACACTCGATGCAATCCAGGCTTTGGCAAAACTCTCTATAACCTCTTCTCCTATCCAAGTCTTTGGACCGAACGAGGGCGCGATGTATGATGTTATACGGCCATTCTCTCTCATGCTTCAAGGCTCTTCGTCAACACTTCTGCAACGATTCGAATCGATGATGGCGCTAACGAACCTTTCATCTCAAGGAACCGAGACAGCCACACGCATCGCTAAATCCGATGGATTGCTGCAGAAAGTTGAACTTCTATTATTGGAAGACCATGCACTCGTCCGGAGAGCGGCGATGGAATTGATTTGCAACCTTATTGCAGGTTCTGACGAGGTTTTCGAGAGATACGGCGGAGAAGATAATCCAAGCGCTACCCAAACAAAGCTTCAGATAATGTTCGCTTTGTCGGATGTCGATGATCTGCCGACAAGGTTAGCTGCGTCCGGTGCAGTGGCAACCTTGACATCTGCGCCAAGTGCTTGTGCTGCCATCATTTCTCTACAGTCGGATAAGCACCGCGTATTCCCCATTCTGGCACAGCTCATCGATCCTTCAGCTACCAATCGCGATGATTCAGAAGAAAGGGAAAGCCTCGAAGTCCATCCAGGGCTTGTCCATCGTGCAATCATCAGTACTCGAAACATCTTGTTACACGTTTCGGACAAGGTTTTGCTCAAAACACTCATCAGAGAGGCGGAAGAAACTGGACTACAACAAGCTCTCATGAATTTTGTGAGGACTCGGGGAGGGAGAGTGGATACGGGTGTACTGCGTCCAGCCGTAGAAGCATTGCAAGTACTAATGGATAAGTCTTAGAAGTCTGACCAACGACGACTGTAGTATGCTTCACTTCGACTTCCACATTGACTTTGTGGAGGTCTTTTAGAAGTTTTGACGGTTCCAATCGTAAACTGTCATTTTCTATGCGCGAAGAAGTTCTGCAACAGCATGAGCATCCGCTGACAATGCATAATCAAGAGCTGTTTCCCCCTGGTCTGTCTTGAGCTTTTTATTAGCGCCATAACGCAAAACTGACGAGAGGATCAGCCACTGAACTGCAATAAGAAAATGTGCTTGACTGACGCAAGGAAGCCCATTTTACGGCATTATTGAGAGCAGCCATGTGAAGTCCAGTCGTTCCGTCTTCATAAGCAGCATCTGGATCAGCACCCTCGTCCCTCAGCAGTTTTTCAGCCTCCTCAAGATCTCCCATTTGACAAAGGCTAAGAAGCGCTTGACCCTTTTTCCACTCCTCAGGCTGTTGTTCTTCCCAGAGATCTCGATCAAAAATGTCCCCCAAATCAACTGCGCCAGAAAAACCACCCTCATTGACAATATCGGCAATAAGGAGGCCGTTTTCGTTCAGTGTTGATTGACGGCACATCGGGCAGATAGCGCGGTTGCCTTCTTGTGCGCGGTCGTACTCTTCGAAACTACATCCGTGGTGTGAATACATACGGGCTACTGATCAAAAAGGATGACATACCATGACCAGTGGAAATGGTGATTGCACCGTAACTTGACGTCGTCGATTATTGTGCTGCTCGTCAGCAACCAGGTCAGTATACCAAACGCGCCTCAAGCAGAGATACAAGTATTCGTCTCATTTACCTCGGACCAGTTTCTCCAGTCGTGTTTGGTATCACTAGTTTTTCAAGACATATTGCACAATCATCATCTGGTGAATAATTTGGAGGTCGAGGTTTTGGCCAATCGCTCATGGCGAACGCCACCCTTGAAGGTGTTGATGGGAAGGAGAGGTTGACCGGGAAACCCCGTGACAAGCTAACGCGTCAGGCCGCTCAGGTAACCCTGTAGCGATACATAACACATGAGTAGTGACTGTCTCGTGCTCATATTCGTGGCTTTGGCAGCCATTGTTGACCATGGTATATTACTTGGGTGGGCGCAGCTTAGGGTATGTTGTATAACTTGCTAGTGTCTTGATGCGACTGTCCATGGACGGGCTTCCGTAAAGCTAAAATGTCAACACGGGAGTCTAATTGGAAAGTATTCTCTAGATTCTTCGCGTCTCAGGAGAGGACATGTCTACCAGTCTGGCGCTGCAACAGCACTGAATTATTTCGGTAACACCCGAACACCGCATCAGGCGCGGCCTACGACATCAAGCCCAAGTCCGTCATACAAGTTGTACGAACATTAGACCACTGAAACTGCTCGTTCTGGCCAACCCAGATCATGGTCTGTCGATGTGATGCTTTACATATACGTATGCTTGATACTCAACTGCCTCACACAGGCGCCATCGAAGAAGGCAGGCAAGAAAGTGGCACCTGCGCCAAAGAAGTCGAGTGGGCAGGGGAAGGTGGCAAAGGTACGTGTTATCGTTCCAGCCGAACTTGTCTCCATTTATGTGTTCTTCCGTTAGGCTGACTGGAAAGAAGGATTCAAGAAGAAGCAAGTTGGTGTATCTGATATGACTTTGCTAACCACGATCAGCAATGAGAGCATCAATGATAATCTCCAGAAACGGTGGACCAATGGCGAAATATATACGTACATCGGCGCGGTGCTCATCTCTGTGAATCCCTTTCGAGGTATGCACCTAGCGCTCTTTGATCGTGATTGCGGCCCAGACCCTTGATTATTGCAATGTAGATCTTGGTATCTACACGGACGAAGTAATACATAAGTATCGCGGCAAGAATCGTCTTGAAGTCCCTCCTCATGTCTTCAGCATCGCAGAAAGTGCTTACTACAATATGAATGCCTACCACGAAAACCAATGTGTCATCATATCCGGAGAATCTGGTGCTGGGAAAACGGAAGCTGCAAAGCGTATAATGCAATATATCGCTGAAGTTTCAGGTGGACAAGACAGCAGTATTCAGGAAATAAAGGACATGGTTTTGGCTACAAATCCCCTATTGGAGAGTTTTGGATGCGCTAAAACACTTCGTAATAACAATTCTAGTCGACATGTGTGTGCAGAGTCTCCCGTCGAAATCTTATGCTCATTTCTATCCAGGGAAAATATCTGGAAATCATGTTCAATACACAAGGAGAGCCTGTGGGAGCTCAAATCACCAACTATCTACTAGAGAAGGGGAGAGTTGTTGGTCAAATCGAGAACGAACGCGATTTTCACATATTCTATCAATTCACGAAAGGCGCGACGGATGAACAGCGAGGCAAGCTTCATTTCAATACTGTCACAGGTTGACTCAGAGACTGGTCATAGAGATGTTTGGTCTTCAGGGACCTGAAGCTTATGCGTATACGAGTGCGAGTAATTGTTTATCAGTGTCGGACATTGATGATATCAAAGACTACCGTGATACCATTGTGCGCTATTTGACTGATCTTCGTCATCGCGTCTTCTTATCGTTTCATAGAAAGCTATGGGCGTTATTGGTCTCAGTCAAGAGGAGCAAACAGAAATATTCCGCATGCTCGCCATTGTCCTTTGGCTTGGAAATGTTCAGTTTGCGGAACAAGACGACGGAAACTCAATGGTCGCCGATACTGATGTCACCGACTTTGTGGCCTATCTTATGGGTGTCGATTCGTCCCTGGTACAGAAAGCCCTTACAATGAGAGTCATGGAGACTCAACGTGGTGGTAGACGGGGCTCGGTATATGATGTACCGCTTAACCCATCTCAAGCATCCTCCGGAAGAGATGCGCTGGCGAAAGCTATTTACAATAATCTGTTCGAGTGGATCGTTTCGAGAATCAATATCTCCATGAAACCTCGTTCTGCCCATGCGCAAGTCATCGGTATTCTGGTTAGTGCTTATAATCGTTTGATAGACGTTTCCTGATGCCCTTTGTCACCAGGATATCTATGGATTTGAGATCTTTGAGGTCTGACATTTCGCGTTGTTGTTCCTACGCTTGACTTTGAACAGTTTCCTAGGACAATTCATTTGAGCAACTCTGCATCAACTACGTCAACGAGAAGCTGCAACAAATATTCATTGAGCTTACTTTGAAAACGGAACAGGAAGAATACGTTCGGGAACAAATCAAATGGACTCCAATAAAGTACTTCAATAACAAAATTGTGTGCGACCTTATAGAGGAACGCCGACCGCCTGGAATCTTTGCAGCTCTCAATGATGCATGTGCAACTGCGCATGCTGATCCTACCGCCGCAGACAACAGCTTCATCCAACGAACATCAATGCTCTCGTCCAACGCTCACTTTGAAGCCCGTGGAACTCAGTTCTTGGTGAAGCACTATGCCGGCGATGTGTTGTACAACGTAGCTGGAATGACGGACAAGAACAAGGATTCGCTTATCAAGGACTTGCTTGACCTCATCGGCGTCAGTAACAATCACTTTTTACAGACACTGTTCCCGGATCGCCCAGATCCTAACAGCAAGAAACGTCCGCCTACAGCTGGAGACAGGATCAAAGTTTCAGCAGGGGCACTTGTTGACAATCTCATGAAAGCGCAGCCTTCGTACATTCGTACTATCAAGCCCAACCAGAATCGTAGTTCGTCAGAGTATGATAACAAGGCCATCCTCCACCAGATCAAATACCTTGGTCTGCAAGAGAACATCCGAGTGCGGCGCGCTGGTTTCGCGTATAGAAATACTTTTGAAAAGATGGTGGAGCGTTTCTATCTCTTGTCGCCCAAGACATCATACGCGGGTGATTACACTTGGCAGGGTGACGCCAGGTCTGGTTGCGAGCAGATATTGAGAGATTGTGGAATTGCAAAGGACGAGTGGCAGATGGGTGTGACGAAGGCGTTTATCAAGAACCCCGAGACGGTATGTTTTTTGTTCGTGGCTTTTTGTCAGAAATAAATATCCGCGACAGCTCTTTGCATTAGAGACGATGCGTGATCAGTATTGGCACAACATGGCACGTCGTATCCAGCGTGCCTTTAGGAACTATATGCGTTACAAACTCGAATGTGCGCGGCGTATACAACGGTTCTGGAAGAATAACAAGGAAGGAATTGCGTATGCACAAATTCGGGATCACGGGCATCAGATACTTGCGGGTCGGAAGGAGAGACGTCGTTTCAGTCTCTTGAGTTATCGCCGGTTTATGGGTGATTATCTAGATGTCAACGGCAAGAGTGCTTTGGGTAGTGAGCTGGCGAGCGCTTGCGGTATTGGATGCGAGTCTTTCTGAGTTCTGTTGAATTTGATTGCCATCTGACTTGCGTTGTAGCGGACCACGTAACGTATAGCGGGAGGATACAGATTTTAGTTTCCAAGCTTGGGCGGTCGAGTAAACTGAGCCCTCGGTACATTGTGGTCGTAAGTGTCGAGGCCAATGCGCCGAACAACTTTTCTGACTTGTTGTTGTCAGACCAACAAAGCGGTTTATGTGCTTGTTGCGACAAGTAAAGATGGGGATACGCAAATAGCTTTGGAGCGCAAGATACCACTGGTATCGATCAGGAGCATTGGGCTGTCGAATCTTCGAGATGACTTTATAGTGAGTATTTCTAATCGTGGTGTGGACCATTAACGATGAATATGTAGACTCTGAACGGACCTGTGGCTGAAGAAGGCGATGCAGTTTTTACTTGTCACTTTAAGACTGAACTCGTTACGCATCTTGTGCGGTTGACGCAAGCAAGCATCACAGTGCAAGTCAGTCCGACGTCAGTGAAATTCTCCTCGTTATGTGCAAACTTGTGATTTTTTTTTTTTTGTTTGCGGTAGAATGGACTATGCCAAGAAGAAGGAGAAAAGAGCGCAGATCAAGTTTGTCAAAGACGAGAGTGTGTTGAAGGATGGTGTCTACAAGAGTCACACAGTGAGCGTGAGTTCTGGTGAGCCGCCAAACAGCGTCTCGCGGCCACCCGCAAAGAGAAAACCAGGGGTTGTTCGGCCTATCACTCACGGCAAACTGTTACGAGCAGGCGGACCTTCTGATGTACGTATCATATCGTGGATCAGACGTGATGAAATTGATTATGATTTTAGAAACCGAAACCAGCTGCTCAACCCAAGCCGACAGCTCGACTATTACCAGGGGGAGCCGCTCCCGCTCCGGCTCCTGCTGCGATTCGATCCACTCCTGCTGCGCCACCCATTCCTTCCGCCGTCCGATCTCCCACTCCTGCTGCGATCCGATTGACTCCTGCTGCGCCACCCGCTCCTGCAGCAAAGTCATCTCAGCGTACGCCTGCGCCTCCTGCTCCGCCACGGGCGAACGCGGCTCCTGCCCCGCCGCCGCCACCACCACCACCGCCTCCACCGCCGTCGAAACCCGCGGTACCGACCTACCGTGCGAAATTCGCGTTCGAGGGCCAAGAAGGCGAGATGTCGCTGGTGAAAGATGATATTGTGGAGCTGATTGAGAAGGACGATAATGGGTGGTGGCTTGTCAAGAAGAATGGGGTAGAGGGATGGGCACCGCATAATTACCTTGAGGTCGTCGTTCCGCCTCCTGTTATTGTTGCTCCTCCTCCACTGCCGCCTTCACGTCCGACGCCCCACGCACATGCTAAACCCGTGCTTTCGAATGGATCGACGACGCCGTCGTGGAAGAAGGCTTCTCCGTCTCCTTCTCCATCTCCGGCTCCGGCTCCGGCTCCGACTCCGACTCCTATCGTCCCTTCGAAACCACCGGTGGCGGCAAAACCCAAGCCGCCGCCTGTTGGTGCGAAGCCGAGTGTGGCTAAGCCTAAGGCGGGGGGTGTGGGGACAGCGAGAGCTGTTCCGGCGAAACCTGGGCAGATGGATTTGGCAGCTGCTGTGAGTGATATATGGTTAGTTTTTGTATGGATCACTGAATTTGATTGTCTAGTTGGCAAAACGTGCACAGAAGATGGGTGAAAGTTGATTGGACTAGTAGTTGATTCCTTAATATTGAATTGGATTAGAAAGCATGGAGATAATAAATGAGGGGTATCGTCATCGTGAATAATGCTTTGGTATACAACATTTATCCCTTTGGCTTTGACACTGATATGCGTATTGGGGGCGGACTAGGGGTGACGAGGGTGCGTTCAACTTTGTCTTCTGAATCCAGGTCGGTATCGTGCAGGGCGAGGGTATGCTGCGACGAGTGGGTGTCGTCGTCAGGGGTTCGCCGCGGATCGTCGCGAGCACTCCATGAGCGAACCTCATCAGCACTCAAGACCTTCTTTGCTCCTTGAACGAAATCCTGTGGAGTGCTCTCGAGGGCTCGACGACCGGTGTCCAACATATTCTCGAGCATGGCCTTGATACGGACATAGGCCTCGTCTTTCGATTCGTCTTGTTGGTCGTCGTCGTCGTCGTCGTCGTCGGAGCAAGATAACGCTAGATCGTCGTTGTTGACGGCCCGAAAGGCGGATGGGGGGAGAATGAGACGTGATTCGCGGAGCTTGCGGCGGAGGTCTCTGATTTCTTTGGCTTGATTGTGTTTTGTGGATTCGAGAGAGGCGTTGATTGCGAGGAGGGATCGGTTTGTTATTTCGAGGTCTGCGATCTGTGTGTAGGGGTTTAATGGGGATGTATAAGAGACGTGATGAGTGACGAACCTTGCGGTTGGATTTGGCTTCGGCTCTGGTGGTGGAGTCGCTTTCGTCGTGATCAGAGTCTGTGCGAGATGAGAATGAGAGAGTGGAAGTAGTTGGTGAGTGTGCAGGACGACGAGAGGTGACTTTGGCCTTGATTCGGACAGGGGGAGACGGAGAGAGACGACCATTTACATTGACTCGACGCTGTGCACTGCTATTAATCTTTGCTCGTGGTCGCACAGGAACATCAGGCGTCGCTGTGAGTTTGACAATGACCGTGCGTTGGTCGACCATATACAGTGTCCAACAACAAAAGTAATTATTAAATTACATCACGCGGCCATTGCCGGTCACAGCGAGCGCCCTCTGCACGCTCTTCTCAACATACTTGCCTACCATATCCACTTCTACATTCACTCGCGCCCCAATTTCTTTTGTACCAAGCGTAATCTTCGTCTGCGTGTGTTGAATTAACATCACATCAATCCTCCTCTTCTCGTCGTCCACCTTGGTCACCGTCAACGACGCCCCGTCAATCGTCACGTAGCCTTTTGGTATAACGTATCCCAACAGCGACCCTTCAGCCAATTCAAACGAAAGTCGCAGCGAGTCTCCATCCGCCACTCGAGACACGATCGTCGCAGTCCCATCCACGTGCGCCTACTCATTCAGCCACAAGTCCCACAGTCCACCAAAAAACTCACCTGCACAAAGTGTCCCCCAAACCTCGCATCCGCCCTCATCGCCCTCTCCAAATTCACCTGTTCTCCCTCCCTCCTCTCCCCAAGATCCGTCCTCTCCAGCGTCTCATTCGCAAGCCACACTGTAAACCAACCCCCCTTTTCCTCCTTTTCAAACTTTGTCACCGTCAAACACGCCCCATTCACCGCGATCGAGTCTCCGATGTGGCAGTCTCCCAAAATCGCACCAGAGTCTCCGATCGTCAGTGTACACCCGCCTTCGTCCCGCACGATCGACAACACAGTGCCGAGATGCTCAATCTGTAAGGTACAAGTTAGATAACTCTCCAGACTTTGCTTGAATGACGAACCAGGCCTGTAAACATGTCGTAGTAGTCCAGTAGGGACTCGGGGTCCGTGACTTTTGCCATATCTAATGCCTTTGCCAAACGTGTCAATACAATCCCATTTCCTCGGACAATATTCGCTCACGAACCTCTCCATACGTCCATCCATTCCCATCCACTCGTTTTACTACGGTCCGCGTCCTATCTGCAGTCCTGAACCCCCTCGTGTCTCCGCGCGCGGGGATTTTCGTGCTGATATGGTGGCTGCGATAAGTAAACTTTGATAGCGATAGATGGTAGTTATGTGCGTGCGAAGTGAGCTGAGCAAATCAAATCAACCCCGGGAGAAGAAATTTCCAAGATGTGTGAATGAGAAAAGACACTCATTACATGTAGGTAGGCAGTACCCGAATTATTTTTAATCATACGCCACACTCCCCTAAAGGTTCTGAAAAACTCCTATTGCAGATCGATACCCCACATGTAAATATTCATGTGCATCTTCAAGGCGTTAGGAGTCGTCTTTCTGACCCACTCTATGCCGTCCATCCAAAGGTATAAAAGGTGCACGGATTCGAGGTAGGACTTCAGCATCCCCAGCTTCAGAACCTCATTGAACAAACCATTGATCGCATATTAATCAACCATGAAGTGCACTATCTCTTTCTTCGCACTCGCCTCTATCCTCGCTGTCGTCGCTCCGTCTTCGGCTGCACCGACTAATCCCTCCCTTGTTCAGGTTTGTCAACCGATATTCACTTCTATTCAATTAATCAAATGTTCATTTTCAGAGGGGGTATTACGACTCGTACCGTAACCGCGGCTACTACAATAGAGGACGTTATAACGATTGGGATAATGATTATGGATATGGATACAATGATTATTGGCGCGGTCGGTACTATGGCGGTGGTGGTAATGGTGGTAATGGCGGAAATGGAGGAAATGGAGGAAATGGAGGAAACTCATACGGAGGTGGATATGGTGGGAATGGCGGGAATGGCGGAAACGGTGGGAATGGTGGGAATGGTGGTGGATACTATGATGGATGGTGGTGATTACACTTTCGACTTGGTTTGTCATTGACAATTGACTTTCATTGATTTTCGAGTCGTGATGTAAACTTTTCCGGGAATAGTGGTGGGTACTATGATGGATAGTGGTGATTACAACTTAGACTTGGTTTTGTATCGCCATTGACAATTGCCTTTCATTGATTTTCGAGTCGTGATGTAAACTTTTTCTCAACATTTGAAGATTTTTTTCTCAGTAATGAATGATGATGTTATATGTATATGTCACTGGCTTTGGATGCGCAGCAATTATGAATGCAACTTATGAACGTTTGTTCAACTTGGGCGTCTTAATAAGACTAAATAATCCACATGATTCTGGACAGATAGTAAGGCAGTGTTGATATAAATACAGCCTCGAAATCATTAATTCGATTGACTCCCTAATCTCTCAACAAAACCCCCTGTAAGGCGGACAAGACACAGAGTAGAACAAATACGAGCGTCTTAATGAGATTTAACAACATCAACTAATCCACATGATTCTGGATAGATCGTAAGGCAGTGTTGATACAAATTATATTTAGTACAGCCTCGAAATCATATTGACTCCCTAATCTCTCAACAAAACCTTTTGTAAGGCGGACAAGACAGAGTAGAACAGGTTCAGACTATTATCAACATGCCTGGATATTTTCAAAGGTAACCAAATAAACATTCGAGAGGATTAAGAATTACCCGACGTCCACTAGTAAGCAAGTTTTTGACCATGCATGTCCCTTACGCCACATACCCCTAAATATTCCGATAACCTCCTATAGTGGATCGATACCCCACATGTAAATATTCATGTGCATCTTCAAGGCGTTAGGAGTCGTCTTCTGACCCACTCTATTCCGTCCATCCAAAGGTATAAAAGGTGCACGGATTCGAGGTAGGACTTCAGCATCCCAGCTTCAGAACAAACCCGTCGATCGCATATACAACGATTCTTACTTGTTAATTAATTATGAAGTGCACTACCTCTTTCTTCGCACTCGCCTCTATCCTCGCTGTCGTCGCTCCGTCTTCGGCTGCACCGACTAATCCCTCCCTTGTTCAGGTTTGTCAACCGATACTCACTTACTTCTATTCAACTAACGGAATTATTCGTTTCAGAGGGGGTATTATGACTCGTACCGTAACCGCGGATACTACAATAGAGGTCGTTATAGCGATTGGGACAATGATTATGGATATGGATACAACGACTATTGGCGCGGTCGGTACTATGGCGGCGGTGGGAATGGTGGAAATGGTGGAAATGGTGGGAACGGCGGAAATGGGGGAAACTCTTACGGAGGTGGATATGGCGGGAATGGCGGGAATGGCGGCAACGGCGGCAATGGAGGAAATGGTGGTGGCTACAACCAGTGGTGATGATTCATATTGATGTGTCGCGCCTGGCTCGGCTCAAAAACAACATCTTCACTTTGAAATACCAATTTATTTCAAACATTTTTTTTTATTAATACTAGTGTCAGCAACAAGTCAGATGTGCGCTTAAAACACATAATACAGCCATTCTTCTATGGCAGTTTGCAATGACTCCGCTCGTCTTGCTACTTGAGGCGAATCGCGAGTGGTGCATGAATTGGGAAACACTCTTTCGTATACTGGTTAGGTAAATTAGTAATCCCCTGCTTTTGGTATGATAAGGTAGATAGCGTAATAGCTCTAAACCATCACAGCCGGTCCGACCGAATACAATGAGTAACATGCCGGATTTCTTGTCAGCGTCCCACTCACAATGTACTGTTGCATAAAATTGAGAATTTGACCCTCCGTTCACAAAGCACCACTACAGTGATCGCCTTATGCAATCGACCAGCCTCGTGGACATTGCGATTCGCCCGATAGCCCCGACATTATGCTCATTACGCGCCTGCTAGAAGAAGACAGCTAACTTCTTATGCCTCGTGTTTATCAAAAGGTACCCCTCGATTATCTATCAAACGACAACTCGAGAAAAGTTTGTTCCAGTCATGTCCTGTGATTCTCCCCCCTCCATTTTCGTGGAATTCACTCGACATTTGTCCAACCTTAATCAAACGCACAGATACCAAGTTGATCTTTTGGCTTTCGGCTGAATGGCCGTCGTGCGGCATCGTGATATCCGGACGCAATCTAACGAGCTGTATAGCGACACGTTGCAGGTACAGTGCACAATCAAAGAGGTTTTTAAATTTGGTTATCAAGTCCCAAGGGGCCACATTCCATGCATCTATTTATGTCAACCTTGCTCCAGACTCGGTCAAACTCAACCTAACTGCGACACGAAAGTGGCCTTATCTTGCGAAATTCAACGTGCTCATACTTTGTCGTGTGCTCGGAACATACTGGACCTTTGAACTTCCTAACTCCACGTCCCATGTGGAGGACACATCCAAAAGCCTATAAGGATGAATAAAAAACAGGGATTTTTTTCGCCATACACCCGTTTCATCCTTTTCTTTGGGAAATATGTTCTCTGCTTCCTTTCTCCTGACTACTCTTCTCCTCGCTTTGGCGGTTTCTGCCAACCCTGTTGTTGTTCGCGACTCTCCTGTGAAGTTGCCCCTCGCCAGGCGGCTCAATGTTACCAGCGTCCATAATCTCATCCGCCATGATTTGACTCGCGCCAAGCACCTTCGCATTCGTGCTGAGGCTTTGTCCAAGGGTGTTTCGCCCGAATCTTTCTCCTCTGCTATTGTCGATGAGCCGGTCGATAACCAAGCTGTGTCCTACATTGCGTCCGTCGGTGTCGGTAGCCCCGCTACAAAGTGTAAGAGCGAAATAACCTCTTCGGCTGCCAAATGTTGATATTGTCTTGTTGCGTAGACGAACTCATTGTTGACACTGGAAGGTGAATTGTTTTCTGGTAGCAGGATTAAGATAAACTTATGTACCTCACCAGCTCGAACACCTGGGTCGGCGCAGGAACTTCCTACAAGACTACTAGCACCAGTTCCGAAACATCCAACAGTGTGGTATGTTTCCTTTGGGTGATACTCAACGTATTACTTCTCATATTAGTTCTCCTAGATTGTTATCTATGGATCTGGAGCATTCTCAGGTCAAATTTAGTAGCCACGGGATTATCATCTCAGCAACTAAAGGACCTATTAGGTACCGAATACACTGATCAAGTCACCATTGCTTCTGGCCTCGTTATTCCCACTCAGTCCATCGGGGTCGCGTCGACTGTACGTGCTCTCGATGTCATCATCATTACTCATGTCCTTATGTACCTGTACCAGGCCATCGGTTTTGATGGTACTGACGGTATCCTCGGGTAAGATATCTTTTTGTGTATCACCATGATGTCTTCGACTGGTACATTCTTCTCAGTATTGGCCCAGTCGACTTGACTGAGGGTAAGTGAGGCTGGTGCTACGTACTTGATGAAATAGGCCCAATAGTATGACATCACAGGTACACTCTCCCCTGCTTTCTCTTCCCTCGTCCCCACTGTCACGGACAACGCTTTCGCCCTGGGTCTTATCCCTGCAAATGAGATTGGTATTTCTTTTGAGCCCACCGACTCCGAGGAAGTCTTAAACGGAGAGTTATCTTGGGGTGGTGTTGACACCTCCAAGCTCATTGGCACCATAACCTATGCGTAAGTTGCGCGTTGAAATTCCAATACCGACCATTTCCTCACTTTATTGCGATAAAGGCCTGTAACTACCACTGCCCCTGCAAGTCTCTACTGGGGTATCGATCAGAGCATCCGTTACGGCACTTCAACCTCCATCCTCTCGTCCACTGCCGGTATTGTTGACACTGGTATGTCTAATCGCCAAAACAAGCTTACCTTACACTGAATTACGCGTAGGAACAACCCTCCTCTACATCGCGACCGATGCCTACAACCGATACCGCAGTGCCACCGGTGCAGTTTTGGACAGCACGACCGGCCTGCTCCGTATCACCTCCTCACAATTTTCCAACCTTCAATCTCTCTTCTTCACCATCAACGGAGTAAGTGAATTATTTTATTATGACAGTAACACAACGTAAATACTCTTGTTCAGGTCACTTTTGAGTTCACTGCTAATGCTCAGCTGTGGCCTCGCTCTCTCAATACTGCTCTCGGTGGATCGGCTAGCAGCATCTATCTGGTTGTCGCTGACGTGGGCGAGAACACTGGCTCTGGCTTGGACTTTATCAATGGTTATGCATTCCTTGAGCGCTTCTACACTGTCTTTGACACTGGCAACAAGCGGATTGGTTTCGCTACCACTCCCTTTACCACCGCCACCACGAATTGAAGGCATAGAGATCTGGGAGTCATAGTCGGCGTGGAGGCATACTGTCTGTACTTGTATAATGTATTGCCTCATGTGATGCAACGAAAAGTAAACTTGATTGTGATCCATTTCAGAAATGAGATAAGATAAATCCATCCGAATACGAGCATATCCAATGATTCTTATGGTGGGGAACATGATTGGACATTGATAGGTGGGCTAGACGAATTTCCATATACAAATATCAAAATATCTTTCTATAGTATGCAACCGAGCTGAGATTCTACTGCAATGAGGTTACTTGACATCAGTTGAGACGTTGAAGACGCACATTGGCCGCGGATATAACCAGTAAGTCATCCGATCATCAACATGGTTTACACCACCCCCAATGCAATGGTTTGTGCCTCCGTGAGGCGCTGGAGGCATATCTATGCCCTCTATGAAGTATAAACGATGTGTCCAGTATAGTTTCTCGTTGTGATGATATCAAATTCACTCCCTACATTATTATGGGCCAAAGTGTGAACTAGATCGGGCAATGTGAAGAGGGTGTGATTGCCTGGGGTGGATTCGTGCATTGTATGCCTCCATTTCACTCTCTCCATTGTCTTTGGTTCCACGTATATCCCTTCGGACGCAGCTGGGATCGACACCGTCGTCTTCCACTGCGCTCGCAGTACTCGTCCATTAGATTACGCTTGCGAATTACGCGTTCCCATCCCCACCCACTGTCTCTATTTCAATTCTTTACATACTACCTCACCACTACTCGCTTTACCTAGACTAGCCCCTCGTAGTTAGTTTGTAATTGGTGGCCGGAATTAAGAGAACAATCTTTGCCAAGTTTTATAAAAATTTCTTTAATGATCAAGCGATTTACACTGTAAATGAAATCCTGAACTCGGGTAACACCAGACTCAAGATCTAGAGTAGGATACTCCCGCTGTGCTCAAGGGGCACTTGGGAAACATATAGTTTTGCAACTTGCGTGATAGTAAGGTGGACTCAATAATTAGATAACCTATTCTTCCAGAATCATAACAAGGTCTTCTTCAATCTTCAACCCTGGACAGAGAACGCCGATCGAAGCATTTTAGCGGCGGTGGGAATCGTAGCGGCGGTATGTAGAATCACGATGGAAGGGATAGGAACGGTATTGATATATACATACAAGACAATGGGAGTACCTGTAAGCCATTCACGGTATTTCTAGCTAATGACAACAATTCGTCTTTGGTACCAAGGCTACATACCCTGTTTGTGCGGCCCATACTAACGAATTGATAACCTCAGGTCAACTGAGAACGAGAACAAGGATAACAGTCTATTGACAAGATAAGGCAGGGTTCAAGAAGTGTTTCAAGAGCTAGAGGAAATGGGCTAAGCGACGCTGGTCATTGCTGTGGTCCCGAAACGGACGCATCCGAGCTATAAGGAATCAGATCAGAGCTGTCTTTAGTTGTCTTGGTTGTAATGTGGTGTCGATCTGGCAAATCTTCCAGCTCCACAAGGATAGTCGCCTGATAGCTCCGATATCATGCTCCTGCTGAAAGGCAAACGGACTTGTCCCACGTGTTTACCACAGAGTATGGGTGCTCCTCGATATCCATCAGACCACACCTCGAAAAGTGTGTTCCAGCGCTGTCACCTCCTGTCCACCTGCTGCCTAGGATCTGGCTTCCATATCCACGTAGTCCAAAAGAACACCGCAAGTCGCTCAACCTTCAGGGGAAAATCGAAGATGTGATAAGTCGATCGGAATTCATCGCCATTGCAGTTATATTCAAAATCTAAGAGGAGTCAAATTTGGTTATCAGGTGTCAGCCATGTGTCTTCTTGGAATGTTAACTCCCTCCCTACATCGGCAAACTGACTTCTATGCATGACACAAAAGTGATCTTATCTTGCGAAACTCACCGTGCTCGCATCCTGTCGCGTGTCCAGAGTTCTTTCTAATTCTACATCCTATGTGAAGGACACATCCAAAAGCATATAAAGATGAATAGAGAGCAGAGATCTTTAGCCACCGACTCATCCTTTTCTTTGGGCATTATGTTTGCTGCTTCCTCTCCCCTGATTACTCTTCTCCTCGCTTTGGCGGTTTCTGCCAACCCTGTTGTCGTTCGCAACTCTCCTGTGAAGTTGCCCCTCGCCAGGCGGCTCAATGTTACCAGCGTCCATAATCTCATCCGCCATGATCTGACTCGTGCCAAGCACCTTCACACTCGTGCTGAGGCTTTGTCCAAGGGTGTTTCGCCCGAATTTTTCTCCTCTGCTATTGTCGATGAGCCGGTCGATAACCAAGCTGTGACCTACATCGCGTCCATCGGTGTCGGTAGCCCCGCTACAACATGTAAGAGCGAAGTATCTTCTTTGACTGTCACTTCGTGAATCTGTTCATTGCGTAGACGAACTCATTATTGACACTGGAAGGTGGGCTGCTTTCTGGTGAGCAAGATTACGATCAATTTATATACCCCGCCAGCTCGAACACCTGGGTCGGCGCGCGAACTTCCTACAGGACTACCAGCACCAGCACCAAGACTTCCGACACGGTGGTATGTCAGCTTTGGTTGATACTTCACATATAACTCATACCTTTCCTGCTAGTCCGTCACCTATGGATCCGGATCTTTCACTGGTAAAATTTCCAAGACATGGGATGCTGGTATTAGTCAACTCAGTATCTATTAGGTATCGAGTACACGGATCAAGTCACCATTGATTCTGGCCTTGTCATTCCCAGTCAGTCCATCGGTGTCGCGTCGAGTGTAGGTGCTTTCAATGTCATCATTATTCCTGATGTGCTAACTTACCTGTCCAGGCCAACGGCTTTAATGGTACTGACGGTATCCTCGGGCAAGCATACTTTTTGTGTATAACTACGATATTCTCAACTGATACTTTTTCTCAGTATCGGTCCCGTAGACTTGACTCAGGGTAAGTGAGACCGGTGCTATTTGGACTCAAGTCCGATAGTATGATTTCACAGGTACTCTCTCTCCCGCTTCTTCCTCCCTCATCCCCACCGTCACGGACAATGCTTTCTCTTCGGGACGCATCTCTGCCAATCAAATTGGCATCTCCTTCGAGCCCACCGACTCCGCTGAAGTCATGAACGGAGAGTTATCTTGGGGTGGTGTTGACAGCTCCAAGTTCACTGGCACCATAACCTATGCGTGAGTCGCGCATTGAATTATCAATAGCGACCGTTTCCTCATTTTATTGTGATAAAGACCTCTCACTACCATCAGACCTGCAAGTTTCTACTGGGGTATTAAACAGAGCATCCGTTACGGCACTTCGATCCCCATCCTCTCGTCCACTGCCGGTATCGTTGACACTGGTTTGTTTATTCGCCAAAAAGAAAGCTACCTCACACTTAATTCTATAGGAACAACCCTCATCTATATCGCGACCGATGCCTACATCCGATACTGCAGTGCCACCGGTGCAGTTCTGGACAGCACGACTGGCCTGCTCCGTATCACCTCCTCACAATTCTCCTACCTTCAATCTCTCTTCTTCACCATCAACGGAGTAAGTGAATTATTTTATTATGACAGTAACACAACGTCAATACTCTTGTTCAGGTCACCTTTGAGTTCACTGCTAATGCTCAGCTGTGGCCTCGCTCTCTCAATACTGCCATCGGTGGATCAGCCAGCAGCATTTATCTGGTTGTCGCTGATATGGGCAGGATCACTGGTTTTGGTTTGGACTTTATCAATGGTTATGCATTCCTTGAGCGCTTCTACACTGTCTTTGACACTGGCAACAAGCGGATTGGTTTCGCTACCACTCCCTTTACCACCGCCACCACGAATTGAAGGCATAGAAATCTGATGTTGTAGTTGGCGTGGAGGCATACTCTGTATTTGTTAAATGTACTGCCTCATGTGATGCAATGAAAAGCAAGCATATTCTATCTTAGAAATGAGATAAGATACATCCATCCGGATCAGCACGTCCAATGGCGGGGAATCATAGTTCAAGATATTAGGTGGGCTAGACGAGTTCATCTTCTTCCTATTGTAGGCAACCAAGCTGAAATTCTACTGCAATGAGGTTACTTGGCATTAGTTGAGATTTTGAGACATGCATTGGCTGCGGATATAACCAGTATATCTGATCATCAGCATGCTTTCCGCCACACTCTCAATTGGCGCGAGGACGCGTCGGCCCGCTCATTCTCCGCGTAGGC